>JAODUG010076051.1:0-5000 GCA_027564795.1 Aphredoderus sayanus
TGAAACTCACAAACAAATTCCCACACACACACACACACACACACACGCACACACACACACACACACACACACACACACACAGGTACACACATATAGTATATAGTACTCAAACCGCACAGCTCACAATAGAAAGGTACACAGAAAACACACACACTGTGTTGTGAGTTTGTGCTTGATATGTATGTGTGGAACCCAGCTGAATCAAGTTCTCCATCCATCCAGCCCCTACAACCCTTTGTCATGTGACTCAAGCATTCATTCTCCCTCTGTCATCTGTGGAGAGAAAATCTATATCTCATTATGTTCCTTTCCTTTTCCCTTCTCAGTCCTGTTCTCTTGTTCTGTCCTGTCTATTTGTCATTCAGCACCCCCCAGTTAATGTCATGAATATTAATGAGCATTGTTGCCACGGCGCACAGTTCTAATGTGAATTCCATAGCTCAATATTCTCGCTTACTTTCTCTGTCTCCCAAACACCCTCCTATAACCTCCTGCCCTATATTTCACTCTTTTTAAAGGTGTAGTAAGTTACATTCAGAAATACATATTATTTATTAAGTAACCGCCTCTCCCTTCACCTGATTGGTCCGCTGCTTGAAGGCTTCATAGGAGAGACCAGATAAGCCACATAGCTTAATGTTTTAGTGAGTTGAATAATACTATGTACCAGAAAGTACAAATTGAACGTCTTCCTCAGAAACTGTGAAGAACATCCACACTGACTGCCATGCTACCACGAGAGCTAGCTAGCTACAGCCCTAGTCTAATGAGCTAATAGTTGCATATGAATACCGCGTCAGTGATGATTAAGGTGAAATCATGGATGGTCTCCCCTAGAATGGAACCAAATGTGGTGTATTCATTTTTATGATGTGTTTCCTTTTGAATCAGGTAAATTAGTGCAGTACATATTTTATTATATTGATTATAAATCATGAGAGAATCATGATCTCAGTTTGATGATTGAAATGATTCTCATTTGAACCAAAATAGTGCAATCCTATACGTGGGGATCACTATGGCTGTTTGAGGTGACTGGGCTACTGTATATAGGCTGCTTGAGTCACATATCACATTTTGAAATGCAGAGAGAGGAAGATGCACACGATAGTTATACTGTCATAAACGGGAACGGCTGGATGCCTGTTAAGGAGAAAGACATACACACAGACACACACACACAGACAGGCACACACACACATGAGCCGCAGGGAGAGGGGTTGTTGGAAAATGAGGTGGATGAGTTGTCAAGGAAAAGAAGGGCTGAAAGAGCGCTAGATGGGAGGAGAGGAGGGTTGGAAACCAGAGGCATGATGAAGGCAGAGATGGAGGGACATGAGGAGAGGGAGGGAGAGAGAGAGCACTGAAAAACCTACAGAATAAATGCAGCACTGCTAGGAGAAAGAGGATGGCAATTTTTGAACACTTGGAATAACACGCAGAAATGTCCCCTTAATTCTTTTCATGGGTATACTGTATATTGTATAAAGCAGTTCTCAGACTGTATATGTATTATTTTGAATTCATATTTTTATGTATTACGGTTGGGGCAATGAACAATGCCATCGACATGACGATGTTGTGCCAGCATTGTGGTGCCCCACACCGACAATGGGGCACACCCTGCCACACACTCTGCTAGCCATAGAACCGATTAATATTAACGTTAGTAGAGTGGAACACTGGAGAGATATAAAGAGGAAGTGAGACAGTAAAAAGTCGAAGAAGGAATGGGGTAGATTGACAATTATTGAAAGAAGTGGCGGGCGAGAGAGATTGGAAGAGAATTAGCGAAAGGGGGATCGGGGGATGCTGGGTAATTGGACAGCTTCCAAAGTGAGCATTCCTCAGAGTACTGTGGTTCCACACACTGGCCAGTTCACCAAAACTAACTTAGGATAAACTGTTAAATGAACTAAAAATAAACCAAGCACTTTAGGGAAATAGACATTAAGCTATTGACAATTGTTCTCTCTTTTAGTTGCAGCTGGAAGTGGTCCTTTTATAAATATTTCCTAAGGTTAATACATTTTACTATAGCCTCACAAGACCTTCCTGATCTTACGAGGCTAGTAAAATGCACTAACCTTAGGAAATGCTTTTGTTGGACTTCGCCACAAGAATCAATCTGGAGAGGCCAGCAATCCTTTCAATTCTGTCCAGTATATCTAACGTGTGACCAATCAGCGTTGTACTGGTACTGGTAGCTACGGGTGTGGTTTAGGTGTGGTGACAGCAAAAAAACAACAATGGCGGTTCCTAGAGATAGATAGATGGTTCGTCCAATAACCTGCTAAGTATTTTTTTGTGTGTGCCTTTTGTTTTGATGGACATCTCCCCAGATGGTTGTGTGCATATAAATACTGTATATATTGTGTGTGTAAAAACCATCTGGTATGTCAGGTTAACATTTTATTGCTTCTTTACATAAAAATATGTTCTAAGTGAATATTATAAATGCCATCAAAGCCAATATCATTACTTTAATAAAACTAACTTGTCAGAAAACACATAGAAGGTACAAATACATAATGTCTTAGCCCAAAATAATCTCTTTATAGTTCCAAAATGCGGTGGCAAATTACATACAGAGCCACAACTGAAGATGCATGGTTAAAATGGCACCCATAAAAGACATTTTCAGGCATCCTTCAAGCAGAGAAGCTATCCTCCAAGAAGATATACAGCCATGCTGTGTGGGCAGCTGGATGGGGGGCTTCTGGTCGACTGTCTTCACAGAGGATGGAAGCATTTTCCCTGCTACATGTGGAGAGCCAGGGAACATAGTTGTGAAGTTGTGATTAAAAGGCAGACAGAAAATAACTAATTCTTGCATTACTGTTGCAGATACTGTAAATAATGAATACATTATAAATTGTAACTGGTGATGTCTTTTACAATCTTGATATGAGTATGTCTCAGTTGTGGTGCTATGGACTGCTGTGATTGGAAGGAAATCTACTCTACACCCCTTGAGTATACTGCCTGTGTTTGGCCCCCATCTTTTCCTCTCCCCATATCCCCTATCTTCTATGGACCCTATATAGTCCATAAGAGCCATATCCCCACATACTATTTGTAATGGTCTTTCCTGAACAGTCAGAGCTTGCAAGAATTCATACTGATGCAATAAAGGCACAGAGCTTACATGTCACTAAACCCTGTCGTTGGGAGAGCAGTGCAGAAGAGATTTCTAATCCCGTTGTTTATTACTACATGCGAAAGGTTGGCCTGACATCAAGGTCGTTTGAATTGTTAAGAGCTGAATTAGCTGAGCTAATAATTATAGTCCCTGTATCCCATGGGAAATTTTCAAACGAGATACAGACAAAACAGCGCTTAGAAATGATGAGAGAAATACAGTAATTTCTTTTTATAATCCTCAGAAGGAATTTTGTTAAATTAATTTTATGGCTCATATGATTTAGTGTTGTAGAAACTGACAGAAAGCATGTTTCTAATTGCATTCAGGACAGCAGACCTATCAGTGCCTAGCCTTTGTGGTTTGTGTGAGCATGTACACTCCAGAATAGAGCTGAGTAGCACTATAATTTCTTCTGTTTTGACTGTGATGTGTGTGTTCTCACAGCAAATGTAAAACCGACTTGAAGAAAGGCATACGTAGCTAAGCTTAGCTGGTGGACATGTTCTCCTTGTTTAGGGTGTGCAAATGCTCTGAATTAGTTAGAATTAGCATTTATTATGGAGGACAAGAGTGTAGATTTTAATGCTGGAAAGCTGAAAGAAACCAGTGCTTCAGGCTGTAACCAGCCCTGCTATCCACATAAATCTATTCTCTCTCACACACACACAAACACACACACACACACACACACACACACACACACACTACAACTACACACAAGCACACACTACAACTACATACATACACACATTTGCACATGTAAAGGATTGGCATATATGGCCTAAATACCCACGCAAGAACATGCATGAGCCTACACACCCTACCCCAGACTGTGTGCTCATTATGTCAATTCATTATCTGTGTGTGTTTGAGTGAAATGGAAAGGGTAAACAAGATTTTTACACAGCATCTTTGGTTTTATTTGTGTCCACGTGATATGTGACTACAGTAAGAAAAATAATGCATACTTTACACAGTGTGTTAAGCTATCCATGGAATGTGATGGACAAGACTATGCTCCTGGAGGTGTCCCTGTCACCTCCAGTTGGCCTCAGTCATCGCTAAAGCTGTTGACTGGCCTGGTCACCATCATTGATCTAGATGAAAAGCTAGGCAGAGTCCAGCTGAAGCAGCAGTCTGTGCTGTGCCACCCCTGTGTGGCGGATAAGAATGCCCATATAAGGGCGAGGGCTAGCTTCTTTTCTGCAGAGATAGAACTCTATGGAGTCAGATCATAGATATCTCCCCTCGCAGGCGGTGATATGCAGGGAAATACAGTTGAGATTGCCTGAATGGAATGACCATGCTGTCCCCATCTTCTTTTCATGGTTGTGTTCGTTCTATTCCTAGGAGAACATTTCTCACATGTCCATTACTTATAGAACTAAAGTGTCACAGCGAAATATTGTGGGGAATAATGTAAAGCAATTCTGAAGTAAATTTTTACGAACACTGGTTAGTGTTAGTGTAGCAATGGAAGCAAATGCAGATCTGGTATAAGTTTATTGCATATTCATTATACCAAAATCATTTTTGAACTATAATGAAAGTTAAATCAAAATATTTTCTTTCCACTATAATTCTTATATTTCTTCAAAATTAGAATGGAGACATAGAAGGGATGAGGAAAGGGAGAAAAGAATGGAATTTAGACAGAATAAGAGAACTATAGAAAGATATAGAGGTCAGAGCATAGAGGAGAAATGGTGTCATCCTTCCTTTGTACAAACTCTGCTTTCAATGATCATATATCGTAATGGTATTGACTGTATTGCTGAGCAATACCTGTGGTCCAAACAAGCCGTGTAGGGGTACCGGAGTTACTTGGTGGTACAATACCATTTCTTAAAATATA
>JAODUG010076051.1:10000-13088 GCA_027564795.1 Aphredoderus sayanus
AAAGAGGGGTGGCCATTGGGAACATTTTGTAGTGGTAATAATGAAGTGGCAATTTGCAATGATAATAAAATGGTCCGTTTACAATGGCAATCAATCAGGATACAACAGGATACTAGATCAAAGGTAGGAAGTGGTCAACATAATGGCCATCATTGTTCTGTTCCCAGGCAAGGATCAATCAGGTGTATGTTTAAGATACAGTAAGTTGTATTAAGACTGTCTAATATTTGCTGGTAAGAGATTGGAAATCAATAAATTCTTTAACAACTAGAAGGAATCCCAGATGGGGGTTGGTGGGGGTCAAACATATTTTTCCACCCCTGAAAAATGACCAGGTGTCCAGGCAAAGGTCTTTCCACGTGCTTCAGGGAGCCCCTAAAGCCCCTGTGACCTGCAGTAAAGATTGGTATTGTGTCAGGCAGATTCTGCTGGGACTGAAGTGTGAAGCATAGCTGTAGCAACGTAGTCATTTCCCTCAGTCAGGAACAAGAGGCCATGGAGGCTCCATTGACAACAAGCGACCAATCCAGCACCAGTGTTACTCTATCTTCAAATTGCCTGACCTGGCTGAGCAGGTGGAGAATAACAAGACTTACCGTACTTGTACATGATTCACTACTGACATTTTCTCTACACCTCCACATACTGTATATGAAGCCTGAAAAGGGAATGTCTGTGTGAAACCCTATCTCATACAAAACGTCAACACAAAGGCATGCAAACAAATGCCAAATATCCTCTTGGATATTGGATATATGTGGACGCTGTGTAATCAGAGAGGACATGTTTATGGCATACTGTGAATTGGTGAAGAGTGGAACAGTCTAAAACTAAGACAAGTCGCCAACGTGTGTGCTCATTGTGTCCCTTTTAATTATACTGCATTTCTCCTCTATGAGGTGGACTGGCCAGGTGAACTCAGGTGAAATCCATAATCCATTAATTATACTACCTCATTAATTCAGTCCATTGCTGTTGTGAAGGGGGGATTGGGGTGGGGCAGATGTATATATAAGGATGAGAGATTTAACAGATTACTGGGAACTGAGAAGATTTCCAGAGATTAAGTAGAAGAAAAGAGCAGGTCAATTGACATTAGAGCTTGAAAATGACCTCACCTTTGTCCCTTTGACTGCTGATCAACTGACAAGGCAGCTTATCAATTCATAACTTCTCCCATGCAGTCAAATGTCACCTCATCCCTCTGTGTTGTAAAACCAAACCAATGTCATACAATTCAACATTGACTTATTTGCATATTTTTTTTTATACATTTGAGGGAGTGTGCGTTAGCACGCTGTCTGCATGACCAGAATGTCATTTATCAAAATAAAACTGCACATTTCAGAGTGTATTTTATTGTGACCAGTCCTAAGCACACCTGTGTAATAAACATGCTGTTAATCAGCATCATGATATGTCACACCTGTCAGGCGGATGGATTACCCAGCAAGCAACATGTCAGCGGCCCACTGAGCTTTGTGACTCTGTGGCTTCTGAGCTTTTCTGCAAAGCGTTTGGTCAGCAGCACGCCAGCTGTTGGTCGTGTCTTCATGAAGCATAAAATATGGCAACGAACGCCCTGCAAAATTGTGCACATGAAGACCTATCTAATGAAAGAATATATATAATATTCTATTTGACAAACTTCACAAATGGGTGTCTTCAGTGGCCACACATTAATATGTGTAAGTATAGGAAATATAATTATGTTATATAGTGGTAAACACAACTGTCCAACTATTATATATAATATAGTGTATATTGTACACAAGGTAAAACATAACTTAATATGTTTTTGTATTGTTTCCAACATAATACAGGTTCAGTGGAATTTACAAATCATTTTGTTTTGTTTTTATTAGCATTTTCCATACTGTCCAGCCTTTTTTGGAATTTTGTAATTGGGTTTGTAAACTAAAATCGTTATAAAAAGTGGAATATTCTTAAGGGTGTGCATTGTAGAGGGGCAAGAACATTGAGTCATTTATAAAAAGTAAATTAATTTTAAAATGGATCCTAAAATATACGTATATGTACAAAACCTACAAAAAGCCAGACTCACATTTACAAATAAATTTTTCAATATAAGTTAACATTTGGTCATTGAATTATGTAGTTGGTCATCATGAATGTCATTTAAAGCTCGACTTTGCACATCCAATAGTGGAATGTGACTATCCGAACTGTCCAGACCGGTTTCTAATTGACTAATTGCTTAGCTAACAATCTAGTGTCTGATGGTGTACCCTTATATGTTCTTAGTGATGTTGAAGAACATGAACAAAATGCAGTTTTGTTTAAATTAAAAATACATATAAGAAACACTACAAAATGCTCAGAGCAGATTGTCCCAGACAGTGCATTTTCTATTATTTTCAACTGCTGTTTATTGCTGGCTAATAAGCGGAAAGTATGTGAGCTTCATTGTTGTCTCACTGCCTCAGAGAAAGGCCAGCATTCAAACTATGATCTAGCCTCTCCAAAGTGTGCGTTTACGCATTGATTTTGCTGCGCCACAGTTGTGTGGTCCCCACATTGTGAAACATTAGATTGTGAAAATTCAATATGGGGCATTTGACTGGAGGGCTGAATACAGAATGTCTGGTTGTTTTACTGCTGATAGTAGAGGTATGGCTGTACCGGGAAACCCCAACGGGTGTGAATAAGTCAAATCTGTGAATGTGAAGCATGTTGTGCATGCCCAGGAGAAGAAACCTTTCCCTGAATCGATAAAGATCAAAATGATCAAATTCACCTGCTGTGTCATACTGTAATGTCCACCCACAGTGTATACCACACTTAATCGGAGCGGTCTATACTATGGGGTGATACAAAAGACCACATAGGAAGAGACATACAGAATTAAGTGGTACAGGTAAGCAGAGCTTATAGGTTACTCTCTGTATTCAGGACAGCAATGCAGGGCTCCAGTCTAACCTTTTTCACTAGTATCACTGGTGCTCCTTATTGAACATTTCAGGAGAACCCGCACAAAATATAAGCGCACCACTTTAACCCTCGTAATGTCCTCCGGGTCAGAATGACCCAAATCACTAGCTCTTTGTGGCAGATAGAAGGCGCTAAA
>JAODUG010076061.1:0-13087 GCA_027564795.1 Aphredoderus sayanus
TATGCGAGCCGACTCCCGACGTTCACCTACAAGAGCCGGCTCTATGAGCCGGCTCATTCGCGAACGACCCATCACTAATTGTTATTGTCATTTGCAGACTACTGCTCCAGCGGAAGACCAGCGGGATGAGTGGGGCGGCGCTGGGCATCGAGATAGTGGTGGTCTTTTTTCTGGCATTGTTTCTACTGCATCGTTATGGAGACTTCCAAAAGCAGCAACGTATGGTGCTGTTTGGCACGCTTTTAGCATGGTACCTGTGTTTCCTGATCGTCTTTATTCTGCCACTAGATGTCAGCACTGTGAGTATACTGAACAAATCTAAAGTATTATAATTGTTTTTACAAATTGTTTACAAATTATTAAATGTATTGTGTGTGTCTGTGCAAATGTGCATATCCATACTAAATATTGCACTTACAGACAATCTACAAGCAATGCAAGAAAGACCATGCATCTTTCACCACTGTCGGTCCACTGCCGACCAATCAAACAAAGGGAAACGTTTCTGTCAAACCAACACAAAGGTTAGTGTGTTATGCTTCACCCTGCAGCAGTCTAAATAATTGTTGTTGTGTTCTCTAATACCTGTGTTGGGTGTAACGAAACTGTTGTAGGAAGTTCCAGTTCATACCTTAATCCGAGATCACACATAATCATATTGCTTTCTAAATTGAAACCATGTCAGTTGTCCTACTGAAAAATACAGTAATGTAAAGTGAACAATGCAGTACTTTGCTACTCACTTGTATATGGTACATTGCACATACCAAGGTTTTATGCTAATAGATCATTGATATTCACTGCCCTATCTTACAGTATATTGTTCTTGGCACATTCGTTTCTCCTCTAGGCCCAATTAAGTCTTAATTATTTTCAGTATACTGAGTTATTATTCATGCTACCGTACCCTTTTTATAGCGTTCTGAAGCCATGCTATAAGCCATGGAGCTACATTCCTGATGGCATTATGCCAGTTTTCTGGAGAGTGGTGTACTGGACATCTCAGTGCTTGACTTGGTGAGTAGAAATATCCTACAGTATATTTTGGAAACATTGTAATTTCTAATCAGAACTTTAGACAGAAATTGTTACCCAGATAAGTGTTCTCTTTTGCACTCATCTTGGGTGGTGTTGATTGGCAGTTATTAATTTTACATGGATCCATCCTTCAGTAGACATTCAACAGTATAGAATGAATTGTGTTCAGGTGCCTTTTTGAAGCAGAATGATCCTTCCTGAGATGTAGGGGACATATTCATTTTTGTCCGTCATGATTGAACAGGTTGAAAAACTCCAATGATTCATTGTGATGTTCTACCGTACATAATGTTAAATCCATCTCCCAGGTTGCTGCTGCCATTCATGCAGTCGTACGCTCGCTCTGGCGGCTTCACCATCACTGGGAAGATTAAGACGGCACTGATCGAGAATGCCATCTATTACGGAACCTACTTGCTCATCTTTGGTTCGCTGCTAATATATGTGGCTGTTCATCCACAGTGGCACCTCTCATGGTAAGGGCAATACATTGCATGTTGAATGGTAGCCATACTGTAGGGGTTGTTTGCAGTATTTTCCAGTAATGAATCAGTCAATGATATTTGAGTCGGTTTGGCGCCAGGTACGAGCTCCAGACTATTGGTATTACAGCAGCCAACACCTGGGGTCTTTTTCTGCTGGTACTGTTGCTTGGGTATGGCCTGGTGGAGATCCCTCGCTCCTACTGGAATGCATCTAAGCGTGGACATCTCCTCATCAAGACTTACTTCAAGGCAGCCAAGCTGATGACAGAGAAGGCAGATGCTGAAGAGAACCTAGAGGATGTCATGGAGGTGAAGAGTAAACTACAATAAAACTTCAATTTAAAGCTGTTCCTTTTACTTGCTGGGGATGGCTACACGTTTTGACAAATAAAAGCAGATCTCAATTAGATGCAGAGTCTGTACCTCTTAAAGCCACACTGGGGCATCTGCTTGAGCTTGTTTTAAGCTGCTTAGATCATGCATAGAAATATAAATGTTAAGGTGTTTCTTGGAAACATTATATAAAGTAAACAATAAACCTTTACTTGTTTTGCACCAGGAGGTGAGAAAAGTCAGTGAATCCATCAAGTATAACCACCCACTGAGAAAGTATATTGATACCATTCTTCGAAAAGTAAGTAACTTTATAGCAAGTTTAAATGGAAACATGGTTGATTACGTGACAAAGTCTGTTATTTGTGGGACTTTGATCCATAGTGCCCTTTGGATTACCAAGAGAAGATGGGCAGGAATATGGATGACTATGAAGACTTTGATGACAAACAGAACACATACCCAAGTGAGAAGGGTCTGGTGAAGCTTCATAAACAGGTCAGAGGAGAGTCCAGTTCCTAACCTCTACACCATAGTTGTATGTCTGTCTGAATGCGCACATTTGTGTGTGTGCAGGCAATTTACGCAGTGCAGCGACACAATAGGACACGTGTGCAGTGGCAGATCCTTCTGCAGCAGGCCATCCGTTTAGAGGATGTCTCAAAGAATGAGACGAGCTCCACTCATCAGTTTGTCCACAGCTTTCCCTCATCAGAGCCTCCTGGCTGGATCACCCGATACCTGTATACACCTACCATAGGTCAGTCCTATTACCTGCTGACCAATGCTCCATTCAGACACCCCACAACAGACACACAACCCATAATGGAAAATAACTTTCACTATGTAACTAGATGTTACTATATAACTAGATTTTAAAGGTACACTTGATTTGTGTTAGTGCCCCTAGTCTCGCTGAGCTAAATGGGACTACTGTCTCAAGTTAAAACGTGCAACTGCAAGTGAACCCTATAGATTTGAGGTATTAATAATGTAAAAAGAAATGTCTTGTTTAATAGCTTCAAAATGTAATGTTCTTCGACAAAAATATATAAATTTTAATGTCTTGCCCATGTTTGAGTCATCACTGCCTCTATTTTGAATGTTGTTTTAACCCCTTCGCTGTCCTATGGGTCAAAATACAGGTGCACTCGCCAGTAGCGGTTTGCTCTCTCTGCTGGTAGTTTGCTGAAATGCCTTAGGACAGCGGGAGGGTTAAAGGTGTTTAAGGAATTTACATTTCAGCGTTTTATACAATAATATAATAAGGATAATTCAAGCTACTTAGACAGAGTCCTTATACTGTAGGCTCTATAGTGTCTGTGACTTAGCTACGACACAGTTACACTCTTGGTCTCTCAAACTAAAGTAACGGTTTTGTAACTGTTTTTAACTCCAAGGGTAATTGCAGACTAAAAATTAGGAGTCTAC
Source organism: Aphredoderus sayanus (assembly GCA_027564795.1). NCBI lineage: Eukaryota > Metazoa > Chordata > Actinopteri > Percopsiformes > Aphredoderidae > Aphredoderus > Aphredoderus sayanus. Next base: position 3,288 of record JAODUG010076061.1, read on the forward strand.
TGTATTTTATCTATGTGTATGTTGACGATAATTTCTGTAAATTCAGAATGTATGTTCTCGTGTATATGTGTGTGTGTGTGTGTGTGTGATCCTTTTAGAGTGGTATTGGGAGTGTCTCCTTAGGCAGTGGTTCTATCGGCTGCTAGCTGTGGTGTTATCTTTGTTCTCCATCGCTGTGGTGTGGTCCGAATGCACCTTCTTCAGCACCAGGCCTGTTCTCTCACTGTTTGCTGTGTTTATCCAGCTAGCTGAGAGAGACTATAACTACCTGTACATAGAGGTGAGACAGGTGGCAACAAAGATGCTAAATTATTAAGTAAGTGCTAGTAATACCATAATAGTAAGTGAGTGTTATACTCTCACATGCAGTTCACTGGCTTTTTGAGTTCTGTACATTGTCAAGTAAAGTGTGTTAATTTCCCGTAGTTCCCAATTATGAGCAATTTGGGAATTTCTATTCAATATGTACATGCTGCTTAAATGTTTTAGTTTGATGGATCAAAAACGTCCGTGTCATGTGGGAAATGTCTAGCCTACTCAACCAATTTAATTCTTTCAGTGGTATCCGTTCTCTCCAATAGATGGCGTGCTTCATCACAATCTTCTTCCTCTGTACGTGCGTTTACTCCACTGTGTTCCGCATAAGGGTGTTCAACTACTACTATCTGGCTTCTCACCACCAAACTGACGCTTACAGCCTGCAGTTCAGTGGCATGTAAGTGTGTGTGTGTGTGTGTGCTTGCATGCGTGTATATGTGTGTGTGTGAGTGAGAACCACATTGTGACTGTTCCTCTCTGCAGGCTGTTCTGTCGTCTCACCCCTCCTCTGTGTCTGAACTTCCTGGGACTGATCCATATGGATTCTGCCATCTCCCACCAGCAGAAAGAGCAGACTGCTTATACCTCTGTAAGTAAATTCTGGATCTATGAGCTACTTTCAGAGCACCTTTTGTTTAGCTCCATCAGGACTAATGCCCTTTTATTTCTCTCTCCAGATAATGGGGTCAATGCGTGTGCTGTCTTTCATTGCTAATGGCTTCTATATCTACTACCCAATGCTGATAGTAATACTCTGTATTGCTACTTACTTTAGGTAAGGTGACATTATAAACAGTACTGCTGATGTGCTGCAGATGCTTTATAAAGGCTGAAACTAACTCCACCAAGGTCCCCATCTCAAGCATCACAGAAGTTGTCATTGAGTTTTGTCATTGTTTTTTCTAAAAATTTATTTTAAATGGAATATTGGGATTATTCTCATGGACAGCAGCCATTTAGAGTTGGAACCTGTAATCTGGTTTTGATTTGTTGATACATTATTTGATACAGAGAATAAGGCTAATATATATTTCCCTGACAGACAGTTTACGATAGGTTTATTATAAGATTTGTAAGTGGCATTACAAACTGCAACAGCAGTTGCAGCATAGGACAGCCTGCCTCAAAGTTCAGAAGCGATTTTTAGCCAGTTACCTTAAACACCTCTATAGTCCTTTTATAAATAATAGTTGGTGATAGTAATGAACTCTTTCCTCAGCTTGGGAACCCGTTGCCTTAACCTTCTGGGCTTCCAGCAGTTTGTGGGTGACAGTGAAATGACCTCTGACCTCATTGATGAGGGCAAAGAGCTAATCCGACGAGGTCAGTACTCAAGATCACACATCATCTATTGGACTGTTAAATCATCTTGTTTATCTGTTTTTCAAATAATTTTCAACCTATATTCAATTAAATACACTACAAAGACAAGATATTTAATGTTCAAACGTATCAACTATTTTTTGCAAATATTCACTCACTTTGAATTTGATGCCTGCAACACATTCCAAAAAATCATTGTATTCTGTTTTTATTTAAGTTTTACACAACGTACCAACTTCATTGAAATTGTGGTTGTATATTATGGTTTATGCTATTTGTGATTATACATTACTAGTGTAGCTGTAACAGCGTGGGTCATTTTGCTATAAAATCACTGAAGGATAGTATTTTTTTTTTTAATAGAGAAAAGAAAACGGCAAAGGGTTGAAGATGGAGAGAACAGAAGGAGAGTGAGTATCGTAGCGTCTTTAATTTCAAATTGCTGGAGTTCTGTCAATGAACTCATCTTCAGTTTGTAATTTAAAACAGTATTTCTTTAAATTTAATGTGTTTTATATAGTAATATAAGAGGCAAACATGGAGTTGCAATGTGTGTTTTAGGAATGGAAAGAGCGCTATGGCAACTCCAGAGATGATTTCTCAGCCCGGAACAGAAACACTCAGTCTGAAATGAAGGAGACTAGTTATTCTGATACTGTGAACTCTAATGCTAACAGACGTGAGTATACAGCCAAGAAAGTATTGGAAGTGAAAGGCTGTAGTTAAACTTGAGTTACAATTAAGACAATGCCTTATCCAAAGCAATAGTGTCATCCACCCTAACCACTAGCCAATCATGCTCATCCGGCTCCCAGAGTTTGAATCATAAATATCAAAACTATAGTGTGAAAGGAACAGCGATTGAAACCCCAGGAGAATCCTGCAATAGCCAATGAGAAGTGAGCTGAGTGGGAATAACCTACCAGATGGTGCCTTCTTTGTGTTGCACAGAAACATAATAATACAATGTAGCAACATAGATATTGGTAACTGTTTAGCTTTCATAGCTGTAGCCTAGTTTCCAGATCACCCTGCAAAATAAATAAGTCCTGTGATTCTGTCTTCTCAGCCATGTCTTCCAGAGTTTTGTTACTAGTTTACGGCGATGGAAGTCTTTTTATTTGATGATTGACAGTCCACATCACTGTTTTTTTTTTTTTTGGCTCTTTGACATGCTGTAGTTTCTTTGAGATCCCAAATCCCTGACATCGTTTAGGATGAACGCCAAGTGTGTGGTCCTGCACCTACATCTACTGTGTGCTTGTTTAGGATGAAAATATAAAAAATAGTCTATATCTGCGGTATCCAACGTTTTTAAAATCGGTTAAGATATTCGGGCCATGCTTTTGCAAATTATACATTCTAAAAAGGCAGCCAAACAGTCCCTCTAGAATATTTTTAAATCCTTACTGAGTCTATCCAGATTATCATTATCATTTTATTATATTTTGTGTTTTGTAGCCTGAAGCCCACATTATTACTTTATTAATTTTTTTAATTTATGGATGTGTATTTTGACTCGAATAAACAGAGGCCAAGTATTCTCGTACTGGGGCTCGAGCAGAAAGAGACTGTATTGAGCTTCTCCAGGATGCAGAACCATTAGACTTCAATGCTGAGGCTCTCACAGATGACCCTCTGGAGGCAGACTCCACCAGGTATAGATCTGCTCTTACAAAAGAAAACATTGGTGTCATAAAACATTTTAATCATGATAATTTACAACTTGTCTAGGGACCTGAAAAGGCTGGACAAATTAGAAATCTATAATTTACTCTAATGTAATTGAGCTTATATATATATATATATATATATATATATATATGGCCTCTCTGATGCTATCCTGCCACTCCCAGTCAGATAGAATGTTGGACTCAGGAATGTTCAGTTCGAAAGGAGAAAGTCTGTCCAAAATGACAGTTGGAGATTGGATACACTACATTTAAAATGGTACACTAGTTTGTGTTATGGGGCCAGATGTGGCCACTTTACAAGAGTACACCTCTTGGGACATTCGTTTAACCCTCATGATGTAATCCGGGTCAAAATGACCCAAATCACAAGCTCTTTGTGGCAGATAGAAGGCGCTAAACCTAATTCTACACCTTATACACACGATGTGCGCTGCTGGCACAGCAAGGTGTGAGTTTGAAACCGAGTGCTACAGGCACAAGAAAACAACACAAAAAAGAAATAATTACACACAGCAATGACAATTAAAAAAAACGCACAGTCATACACAATCAGATGGTGGCATAATATTCTAAAATTAAGGACATCACGAGGGTTAAAACATTTTGAGCAGATAAATCTGGCATTGGCATGTTGATAATATGCCCCTTGCCATCTATAATGTTGTATTTTGTAATTCAAACTGTTTATGGCCCCACCCACATTTGAGACACTGTCTCACCAAAGGTCCCCTTGATAGTTATGCAATGGTATAATAGGTCTGACCCCACGCCAATGGGGGCCTCCAGAAACACATTTCTGTCCTAGCTCAATGTTTGTTTTGATGGAACTATGCATGTGGTTGTAGGGCAGGGGTAGAGAACAGTGTACTTCAAAGGTAGGTAGGGGGGGGTGCCTAAGCATGTTTCAACAAGAGCACTAATTAAGCGTGTCCCTTTTTAATTCAAAACTTTATATTTAAGATATGTTTGCACATTCTATCTGGCTATTTGTTCTCTAGGCACTCGGGAGGAAGGTACCTCTCCATGTCATCTTCACGGAGCAGAATCTTTGATGACGTCTGATGTGGAATGCATTAGTACTATTGACACATCCACCTGTTGGGATCGCAGTAGATGAACCTCATGCAACTTGTGCATACTGTACAGTACATATACCATGACACCTTCACTCCCGGCAACACTACAGTTATTAAACAAAGGTTTAAGGTTTTTCTGATGTGTTCATGACATTACACAATATACTGTGGAGACTGTGCTTGTAAAACCCTCAAACCTACCAGATTGCAATTAGATTGTCCAGCAAATAAGATCAGTATTAACATTGGCACTGTTTAGTTTTACCAAAATAATTTGGGAAGAATGTTAAGATTTCATAGGGGAATGAAGACATTATATCACAACATTTCTAAAGATGGCATATTCAGTTTTGTTGTGCTCTGTCCATTTATACCAGTGTGCTGCATGTCACAGCTGGTTTAAATCATTATTAATACTTGATTCATATGCACACAAATGTCTTATGAAACTAGAGTGATTTCTACAATTGCATGTTTCAAGCCTAATGTCATGGGTGGGCTTTAGATCAGCTTGATGAATGGTTGCAGAATTACCGGTATGCTTTTAAAAAAATCTCTATTCACATTGTTATGTATTTATTTTCTGTGATCAGTGTTTCTATTTACGTTAACCATGTGTTGTCTTCTGGTGTTCTAAAGTGTGGATGGTCAAATTATTGGGTCTGAAATCAAGATGCTGCTGTAAAATGAACCTAGACAATACAATGCACACTTTTATACTGTAGGTGGCTAATGTAGTTCCTTTTAATCTATTTCTTCCGACCTTCAGAATTACTTTATTCTTCATTTATGTTGGATTGTGATTGTATTTAAGTTCAGTTTTGAAACATTTTAAGTGCAAGTTTTTGTGATGTCTGTGTTTATTTAAAGATTATACTTGGTTGTAATTTATGTTATTGGTTCCAATTGTGCCAACTGCTGAAAAGGGCAGGTTTTCTTTTCTTATCCATAGGATGATTAAAAGAAGAAAAAACGCAAAAAAACAAATGAGGAATTTTCTTTTTAAAATCTCAATTTGATTGTACACAAGCTCCTGCTGACAGTTACTACTGAGCATTGAGTCATGCAATTATACTTTGTGAAAAAAAGACTGGTATTTTCAGTGCTGTAAACAGATTAGTCTATTCTTAATGGTTTACAATGAACATTCACAACCATTTAATATGCTGGAGTCTCTACAAATGGGCTATAAATTCTATTGTCTTTGCTAACAATACACTTGTAAATATTGTTTAATATTTTTTTGTATTATATTAATATAAGTAAATAATAAATTAATGATAAATAAAAAGTCAATAATAATAATATACAGAAAATGTCGAATGAGACAAATAAGTGAGTTTCACTTCAGTAAGTTCTTTATTGCTGTATGAGGAAGATGCTTTTTTAATTTATAGCCTCCAAAAAAACAAATTCCTCCCAACAACTGTTTTGATTTTATGTACTGACAACATTGTATTCCACAATAGTCATGAGGTATAAATTACTATAGGCTTGTGTCTTGTACAGTATATTAAGATAAAATACATTGTATGGTGTTTTATGGTGTACAATTGAATAAAATTACAGATTATAGCATCATATTCTGCGTGAATATAGAATATATAGGCCATCATCTTTAAGCTACCTACATTGTTTACCTTGTAAGAGAAATTACAAGATATTTAATGTCAAGAGATTGTATTGAATTGATTAGGCCTTCATAAAATTAATTGTATCACTTTATTAAATAATTTTTTAAAAAAATCACTAGTTTGAGGTTTGTTAACCTTTTTTTGTTTATGTTAATGACATGAATGCCTTTTGGATAAATAACTGTAAAACAGGTCAAACCTGAGCAGGTTTTGTCAAGGCAAAGTCAAACTAGTAGCCTAGATGTTTATTCAACACCTGAGCAGTTTTTTGAAGTTGTCTTCTTGCATCTAACAATGTCATGTCATGTAGCCATACAAGGTCTGCAAGGGAACAGTACGATGTTGCTTGCTTTGATGTGAAATACTGGCCAGGAGACGTTGATGGTTTCATACAGTGGTCTTCAAATCTACCATCATCATACAGTAGGCCTATTCTTTACATGGTAAAGATCGCGTCTTTAAATCGTCTGTTGCAAAACTGAGTGTGCAGGTTTTCTTACTTAAGTAGCCTATTTATTTACAGTAGCTCAGCCGTGAACACTTTGGACCAGGGGCGCAGCTATGAGCGCAGCATTAACCAATCATGAAAGGTAATGGTACATTACCAAGGAAACCACAGGACGCTACTGGGAACGGCTTGTTGTCTGGGAGTGTAGGTGTTCAGCTTTTGGAAGAAAATTGAATCAAAACAATAATAGGTAAGTAAAATGTTTTGAAAATATGATATTTTAGATATAGATATTTGTGGAAAAATAGAGCCTTAATTACATTTGTGTGATAAAAACAAGCAAACGTGTCTATTGGCACAGTATTATGAAGGTTACTTCCTTAGCAGCCAAAACCTGCTATAGAACGTGAAACAACAATCCATTAAAAATGTACACTAGTGTGACAACACTGACATCGCCTATGTGACAAATTTACTTTAGATTTTGACTAGGAGTGGAGGGGTTGGCCTTGTTCCTTGTGAAATCTAAAATAAGGTAAAATCCGGGTTTAAGATTAGTACATTTTAAATTTAACCCCCCACTCACGTCATATGCATGGTCATATGCCCATGCTCTCTTCTACAGTTGGCGCCTTCTGTGGCGCAACAATGTAGTGCGTTGGGTCATTCTGACCCGAAGGACAACGGGAAGGTTTAACCGATAAGCATTAAACGATACAATGTCCTGAAATTAGGAAACTATAATTCAAGCAAAGTGGACTTATTTCACTGTTTGATAACTAAATGATGCCATTGAATGAATATAGAACTAATACTATTATTTTTATGGTTATGTATTATACATAACCTCAAGATAATTCAGAACTGAGTGAAAGGAGAGAGCTATTTATTCAACACCCAGGTTGACCTACTACTCCCACAAATGACCTGCTGATGTTATCAGATGCTGGCTCTCCATCCCTTCTTGTCCTCCTGGACCTGACTGCAGCATTTGACACTGTGGACCACAACATCCTCCTTCATCGCCTACACTCTGATATCAGCCTCTTTGACTCTGTCAACAACTGGTTTCCATCCTACCTCAGTGGAATATGCTCGCTTATTCCAACATCATCTGCTGCCTTGTCGTGGTCACTTTGACCACTTGCCTGTAGGAGATATAGGTGTGGATGAATCAAAACTTTCTGCAGCTCAAGACTTAAACCATCCTATTGTCGGCACCCCACATCAAGTCCGGTCATCCACCATTAACAGTGTCACTTTTTCCAGCCAGAAAATAAAATAGAAATTCCAGCAGCTAACCTGGGTGTTAGAATGGACTCTCATCTGACCATTGAGGCTCACATCAAACTGTGGAAGACCTCTTTCTTTCACCTCAGGAATATCGGCAAACTCCGATCCACACTTTATTCTACAGATGCAGAAAATCTTGTCCATGCCTTTGTCTCCTCCAGACTGGACTACTGCAATGCGCTCCTCACTGGGATCCCTGTTAAAAGCCTCCAGAAGCTGCAGTGCATACAGAACAGTGCTGCTAGGATATGATGACCACATTACCCCCATCCTAAAATCACTGCACTGGCTCCCTGTCTCACAGAGATTCAGTACAAGTTTCCGTCCTCACTTACCAATGCATCCACGGTGACCCCCCTACCTACCTCAAGGAACTCCTTACCCCACAAACCTCCACACGCTCCATCCGTTCTGCCTCAACATACACCTTAAAAGCTCCAAGGACCAAGCTCAGTACTATGGGATGTCGAGCTTTCTGCTCAGCTGCTCCCAGTCTGTGGAATGCTCTGCCTGACCACCTTAGGACACGATGTGGCCTCAAAACCCACCTATTTAAGAAAGCTTTTGGTTGATACCTTTTCACTTGTGTTTTTTTTCTTTGTATTGGTAATTTAAATGTTATTGGTCATGTAGCACTTTGGGATTTATTTTAATTTAAAGTGCATTACATATAACATGTATTATTCTTATTATTATTGAGTGATGGCAGGCACATCAAGGCATGACCGCGAGATGTCAATGAAAGCCAAGCGCGAGCTCTCTGAATGTTCCAATCCAGTTGAACGACTGAGACTGCAGTGTCTGACACGGGGCTCCTCTGGCATCAAAGGTCTAGGCAGGTATGCTAATCTGTTGTGAAATGTATGCCATTTTTTATTCATTTTTGTTAGACTGGACAACTGGATTCATTAATTTAGAGATATTCATTAGTAACAAATTGTTTCTTTTACTCGGTCATATTGATTATGATAATGATCATTTCTATAGATCTTTCATATTGCAATTCTGAGGACAATATACACCACACACAGCTACATCACACACACATCACAAGTCCACACTGCAGAGACTAGATGAAGTGGATCGCAATGGAATTGTATAATGTCACATACCACTTACTGCAGGTGCCATGATGATCTAAATTATAAACAGACAGATTTGTTCTGATTACATGAAAGGAATATTACATTTTCATTTTGGCAATTTATCCATATTATAAAATCTGCCTCTAGCTTGTATGTGCAATGTTATCCCGTCACTGTAAAGCACTTCTGCTGCAATTTGTGTATGAAATAACAGCATTTGCTGTGAACTGTGCACATATTGTAAACTATTATTACATTTTAGTTGTTCAAATAGAGTGAGGCGATTTTATGAAACATAAACAATATCACTGCTTGATTTGTTTACTATAACAGTTCAATTAAATGTAACTATTTCTATATATAAACAAAAGTTTATATATAGAAATAGTTACATTTAATTGAACTGTTATGGTGCTGTTTGATCATCTGAAACATGCTTTGATGTCAACCTTCAGGATTTTTAAGATAATGGACGACGATGATAACCGCACTCTGGATCAAAGGGAGTTTCTGAAGGGCTTAAATGACTATGGTGTCCTGATGGAGAAAGAGGAGGCCTTGGAAATCTTTAAGATATTTGATCGAGATGGCAGCGGGACCATTGACTTTGATGAATTTCTCATCACCCTAAGGGTAAATATAAAGGAAAATCTAATTATCTGATGCCATAATGGTAAAGTAATAATAAGACTGTAACAATTTACAATTCAAAAATCTTGTGGGAGGTATTTAGATTATAAATAAAATATTTGGAGTATCTGTGGTAGATATGTAGGAAGACAATTAAAAAATCCGGTGGGAGGTGTTTTAATTATAAATAAAAGTTTTGGAATATCTGTGGTAGATATGTAGGAGGCCTCCTCCCAGTTGGATGTGCCTGGAACACCTCCCTAGGGAGGCGCCCAGGGGGCATCCTTAACAGATGCCCA
>JAODUG010076071.1:0-13086 GCA_027564795.1 Aphredoderus sayanus
CTCTCTCTCTCTCTCTCTCTCTCTCTCTCTCTCTCTCTCTCTCTCTCTCTCTCTCTCTCTCTCTCTCTCTCACACATCTCCTCCTAGAGGTGTCGATTATGCCTGCTTTGATTGGTCCGACTGAGCTGGAGGCCACTTGCTATTGCAGGTCACGCTTTCCGTGTGTGCATGCGTGCGTGCGAGTGCGTGTGCATGCGTGTGTGTGTGCAAGCACGTACTGCACGCTTCACTCCTCCTCTAAATGAGGAGGCTCTAATGAGGTAGTCTGACAGGGCATCTGAGCGTTACGGTTGCGAAAACACCTGCTCTCTTGCAAATACCAGCCTACAGAGGTATATAGAGAGGACTACAGTATGTATGTTTTTGTAAGAGAGGGATACATTAGGGAATACGTGTGAGCAAACAAAGCATACACAGAAAGCTATGGATAAAATATGAAACTAGGCTGAAAGATGGAGAGATTGATTGTTTCTATAGATATGATGCATGCAATTGTAGTGATCCTTGGTCACACATTAAACAATTAAATTCTAACTCCTAAATTTTGAGCATTGAACAATGCATTTCTCCCTGCCTGGACATACAGAGACGCACACACGCAGAGCGGTAGTTTATGTCTGGCCAGAGGAATGTGTGTAACCCCCTCCTTAACAGAAAGAAGAGACTACACTATTCCTTCACCCTAATAAAGACATTAACGTGTGTTTAAAATAATACAAATCGTAAGCTATGTTTTAGATTGCTATTAAACTGTGTGTACCAATTGATAAGAAAAACAGAACCAAAGTAATACTTTTCTTATTTCCTAAACTAAGTATCCTCCAGGGGATGACATAAATGTATGACACCAAGCCCAAGAAAGGCATTTCTTGCTCAATTTCCTTTGTCTCACAAGACAAGACTAAACTAGACTATAGAATATATATATATATATATATATATATATACACACAGCATAAGTACGTAAGTACACTCCGATAAAATATATAATTACCTATCTAATTATGGTATCGGTTCCATGCATAATTCTATATGCCCATGTTTGATGTCAAATTGATATATGTTGGAAGGTGGTTATTTTCATAACTGTGACTTTAACATCTGAATGTTGTAAAGTTGGTTTAATCCAGAGATAACTTTATTCTAGTCTTATTCAAGATACAGAAATTAAAGCTGCCCCCTTATAAATCACGCCAAAGGCGGGATTTCCAAGAGTCAGTATAAATGCATAGGACCCCCCTCTCCTTTGCTCTCTCTCGCAAACTTTCTGAAAAGCATCACTGCTCAGTCTTGTTATGTTTTGCAACAATGTAGCTAATACGTTATTGCCTAACAAGTCACAGGCCTCGTGGAAAAGACAACGCCACGATGATTTTATCTGTAACTTTGAAGTTAAGATTGAACTTTTATGTATCAGTAATAACTTTAATACTTTTCAGTATTTTAAGTTTCGCCATTTTATTGGCAATTAATATACAACTCGGGAGTATCGTGTTAGACAGACTTGACGCCAGTGCCGTCTGGCCAAAGACTTTGAACCTCCACAAATGCTACAGCTGTGCTCTAGGGCTAACTTGACCGGCACTCCCACGAGACAATTAAAGACAGTAGCCTCTCACTCAGATGAGAGTGAGAGTAATCTGAAAAGATTACGTTTCAAAGCTTCATCAAAGAAGAACCAACGTAAACCAGACACCACACAAGCGTGTGTCCTTCTCAGCGGAGAAACATTGAGAGCCAACACCCATCGACACTGAGAAGGCCAGGGGGTTGCCTTACTTTCACCCTGATGGCATTTTTCCAAATTTAATAAAACCCCAAATTAAGTGTAGATTCACTACACAATGTTAAGTACAGTACATGTATTTATATGTGAAACATCCCCATAATGTATATGTTCAGTATATTGCAATTTTCCATTTAAGCAAAAAATAGCAGCCGTGATTAACGTTGACATAAAGTTATTATTGTTTTTGCACAATATGACTGATCATTGATCCAGATAAAAGCAGCTGTAACTCGATCTACACAACAAGACAGGCCTTTTCTAAGAAAATACATTTGTAGCCAGTGGGGTATCTAGGAAAATATTTGTCTGAGAGTAAAACGAATGGTGAATCAGTTGTTGCGGGTGCAGTACCAACAGTTACTGTGTCTGTTTTTTAACTTTGAGACCAAGCCTGGCACCCTGCACTGCACTTATTAAGCCTTCAAAAGCCACAATAAATCTCTGTTTGGTCATGCGGGCTAGATGAAAACAGAGTGCTATCATGAGCAACAGTAGGTTACAGTGTTTACAAGTTGGCGTTACACATCTGATTATATATATATATATTACAAAGAGGTTCATCGTGGTTTTTGAAGATAGTTGCACAATGAACCGCATAATAAGCCATTATACATTCTCCAATACTGAAGACAATGGTGATGTTATGCACCATACAGTATATTAGCTAGACAAATGATACAAAACCTTTCAAGGAAAACAACTTTAAAACGTCAAAATGTGTCTTATTCAGGATACCCATATAATGTGTCCTGATATTACCCTTCTCAAATTCTAAACATTGCAAGCAACTGCACACTCTGCGTGTTATTCAGTATTTGCCTGTTGAAAAGTTTGAGTTAAAACGAAATGATCATGGCTCAGGGACTCGTTTGCAAACAAAACAGCTGACAGAGTATGGATTTCTTTGACCTTCATCGCACAATTCTCTAATCAAGCAATCTGTGGGCTTGCTTTCGGTGGAATAACAATAATGATAGATATCCCTGGCTGCATTCATCTGTTTCATGCCCCAAAAAAATGCTAAATATTTATTACGTTTGGCCAATTAGCACTGGCAGAATTGATCCAGCCAATCAATTCTACCTGGACCGCTGGTGGTAGAGAGACTGCGAAGAGATAAATCAAAACATTGCAGGATGCCTCTTGATTATTATTTCCATTCACAGGCGCAGGTTGGTAATTTGATTAAAAAAAAAAAAAAAAAGCTATTTTTCCCTTTGTCCACGGATATGGCGGGAAAATAATCAGAAAAGACTGGTTGAATCACGATGATAATGAAAAACCTATTGATTTTGCTTTTCTCCTTTCTGGTTGCCCATAAAAGAGGAGGGGGTTTATATAGAAGTGTGTTTATCATTGAGTAGACTTTTATCTGCAAGTGGTGGTTGATTTGGGCCAGTGGATTCTAGGCTACTGCCATCCACTGTAAGGAAAAACAGGTCACATCCAGAAAGTAGATGCCAGGATTTTTCATTAAGTCTGTGGTCAGTGTTTGACTGTGAAGTGCTAGCCGCAAAGACCTCTGGGGGATTTACAACTGAAAAATGATAAGATGGCTAAGCTAGCTGAAAATGCAAGGACTGTAAAAATACAAGCAAACACATGAACTTGCCCTGATTCGTAATACAGTAGCCTCGTGAGACCATCCTGATCTCGCGAGCTCCAGTTTGACTTTGCCACTAGACTCAGCCTGATCCCCTAAAATCAAAACACTGTCATAAAGGCAGTGCTAATACATTTATATTTAACGTCCTTACACACAATTGGATTAGCTACCTTTTTCTCAATGAGTCAGAACATTTATCATCCAGAGTGCTGGTGCAAACACATACTCTAGATGTTGTCGTTTTAGGAAAAGCTTTAGCTGAACACTGATTGGCTGTTTTCTACTGTTTGTGCGTGGTCGACAAACAATTTTGAATTGAAGGGTTCCAGACTGATACTATTGGCAAAATAAAATTGGAGCAACTAGCGAGATCTGGATGGTACTACTGTACCATGAGGCTAAAAACACACTATCACCAGCCGAATGTTTATTGATTATTGGTATATTTTTTCAAATGATCACGTCATCATCCAAATTGAACATTTTAATTATGACATTTGATTTATGCTTATCATAGGAGTTACTGTAAGTCAACAACTAAAGCAGAATTTAACTTTTGTGAAACCCTCAAACATTGCTTCATTACCTCAAAATTAAGTTCTCACAGCAACAAAATCATTTAACCAACAAATTAAATCCAGTATTTTCATTCACCACTGCTTCAGTTTGCATAATCATTTTTTTTTTAATTTGATTAATATATACAGTCTATTTATGTTTTGGTTTCAAACTTGAAATATATGGTTAATACTATTATCAGACATTACAGTAACTTGTGAACACATTCTACCAAAGACAGTTCAGACCATGGGAACACATTGTGAACACATTCTACCAAAAACACTTTCAGAAACAACAAACATGAGAACTTAATATTGTGGGAAGGAAGCAACAGTTTAAAAGTTTAGTAAAGTTAAATGGAGCAACAAGTATTTTTATTTCACAGTGAGAAAACTCAGAAATGAGTGCCAGTAACATTGGTTACTTTAAAAGTTTGTCTCACGACGCCCACACATTGCCCAGGTGTGTTCACACAGTCTTGCATAAATCAACACGCAACAACAGACAACAGTTCTTCAAAAAAAAAAAAACATTCTTCTGCCAGCCTTCATGAATTATTGCATCAACGCAGAGACTGTTTTTGAAGTGGCTAAGAGGGCGGAGACAGCGCTATTGATTCTTTTTAAAGACAGACATATTGTTTTCTGACACTCCACAAAAGAGATGTGTAGACTGGGGATAAAAAGCACAGGAAAGGGGGAGATGAGACATTTGCCAAAAGTTCCAGGATGGCTGTTGTCTCTTTGAAGTAGTGAAGCTCCACATAAAACACCCACTGACAGAACTAAGGGGAAATGCACACAGGGGTGAAATTTCTTAGTTTGTTCGATCTATCTCTACACACAAGTCACTGACTTAAATCAACAGTGTCAAACTTTTTCGTAAGTAAATGGTAGTGTACCATATAAGCAGCCCCAGTTGGAAAATGCTGCAGATACTTGGTTGAGTTTCAAATCATGTGTGGCTTACCACACATGATTGTAACTTTGTTTTATTTATACTTCAGAGTGCTTTGAATACCATACAACATGTTATTGACCAGATATTTCCATATACTACATAATATTTTATTGCCTACATTATGTCAACTGTCAGAGTACATGACATCATACAGAGATCTGGGTGAAATGCTACAGTAGTTGTACATGTGTGAAAACACACACACACGCACGCACGTGAACACACATACATTTTAGCAGTCAAACAATCTTTTCGATGCCCTGTACTATCCTTTGAAAGCTTTTCTGTAGTTGAATATAAGAAAATCTAGCAATAGCATTCTGAAGATTGGCAGCTCCCAGCGTGGAAATAGCAAATATAGTGTCTCTCACTGATAGGGTTGGATAATAACCCCCTGTATCTATCTCTTCAGCAAGATTGCTTTTCAGGGGGGGACTGTTAAACAAGGTAAGACATTGCTTGAATATGATATTTATACCTCCCAAAACACTCCAATGTGCCTGCTAGGGATGATAAATATGACAATGTGTCTTTTTATAATGTTTACAGATATATATTGTATATAAATGTATGTGTTACAAAGTCAAAGTGGGTCACACACAATTGGAAGTTAGTTAAACCTGTTTTATAGTCAGTTGAATAATAATTTATAAAGACAAAGGTGAATTTAGAAATGATGTAGAAGAACACAGATGTCTACCTATCGCTGACCCAGGAGATTACACAATTACATGTTTGACTGAACTAAAAAAGAGATTAACAGTAAGTCGTAAAATATGGGAAATTAGTTTGTGGTGTAAGTGATGTGTGGCAGTTTTGCAACCACATAGCAATAAGATAAAGTGACTTTTAATGGCATATCCGCTCTGTATACATCATCTGGAAAGCTCATCGATTTGCCAAAATGCTCTCTTCTGTGATAACACGATAGGCTGGACCCACACAGTAACTCCAGCTACACACACATCAACATGCACATCTACAGTAGGTAGGTGTATATATAGTATACACAAGGTATCAGCAAATCCATGTATGTGCACATACAGTCTATAAACCTCTTATCAAACACAAAAACATATGCCTTCCTTGCAAACATACAGTTCCCTCACACTCACACAAGCAAATGCTCCTCTACCTCTCCTAATAACCTGTCAGTCGAGGAGTGGGGGCAAAAAGACATTCTTCAGCTTAAGGCTTTGCTCCGGGACCTGCTCACTTTAATTATTCACCACATTCAGAGGGTAGACTCCACCCCCCTCCCATCCATTCCGCACAACTCACACACCCAACACACACTCCCCCCCTGGAATGCAGATGAAATGTGACGTTAGCGAGGCTTCGCCGCTGATCATGTCAAAAGATGGCAGCTAGCGGAAGGCGGGGGGAGCGAGGAGGCGGTGAGATAGAGAGGTAAGGAGGGAGCATGGGAATATCGAGAGAGACAAGCGGGGGTGTCTTTGCACGTGTACGCGTTGTTGAGCCGTCACATGTGCCTTGCTGCAGCAAGGACCACCGCAGACGCTCGGCCCCTAATCTCCCCTTGTGGACTTATTAAAGCAGCGGTGGTCTGGAAAGGTCAACGTGTTTTGTTCCTGCTCCATCTGAGGTGATGCAGGTGTGCGTTAGCCCGTGCATGCTGTTGTTACCGGCTAAGGGCCCGTGACCTATTAGCGCCAACATTTTCCTAACTGTGCTCTGGTGGCCTGCACAATAAAAAGAAAACAGGCTAACCCTGAAGCTAGCTACTCCATTTTCCCTGCGTGACCTTGTGAATTGGTGGTGCATGCTAGTGAAATTACTGGGGCATAACGCTAGGATGTGAGCAGGAGCACATACATCAAATCATAGCAGCACTGGCCCCCCCATCCCCCCCCCAGTTAAGCGGACACAAATGAGACGAACGCAACGGTAAAAGCAGAAAGGGAGCGGACACTCTTTGCTATTCCTATAATGATAACAAAGCTAGCCTGCCATGCGCTCAGCCTGCCAAATAGAATTAGTCCACTGAATTCACCTCTTCCATCTTGTTACAGGAATAATGGCCTCTCTGAAAGGCAGTTTCTCAGAAACAGAGTTCAGATTCCCTATGTAAACACCGGCCTCCACTTTAGCAGATTAATGCCTAGCATGAAATGAGACTCCTGCTGAGCACTTGACCGGAGGTGGAAGCTACCTTCTATATGGTTGTTTAATGAAATGAATAGAGTGCAATGGAGTGCTCAGATGACTTGTTATTGTAGCATTAGAGTTTTTTTTTGTTACCAGTGGGGTTTTAAGGAACAACGAATGTGGTTCAGAGACGAATGACCTTCACCTTCAACAAGGTGAAAGGAAGTTGGAGGTCGGATGGATGGGGAAGTGGGAGGGCCTTGGGGAGAGTCAAGTGACAGAGCGAGAGAGACTCCGACAATGAGAGAGGTGAGCGTGGATCAATGGGGAGCCTTTCCCCCAAAGAGTGCAGAGGTGGGCGAGGGCTGATCTATACTCTCATTCTCCTGGACTGAATTCTGCAGACTCTGGGCAGCCCACATCAAAGGCCAGTGATGCGGGGAGATGAAAGAGCGACATAGTAAGTAGCACAGACGTGAAGAGCATGCACAGCGCATACCTCTCCATGTTAAGTGTGAGGGCGTGCACTATTGCGTTCGACACGCCAACATGGCTGGCCAGCCAGGTTAGGCCGCGTGGGATTACAGGCTCGAGCACAGCTTCCATTCTGTCTTTGGCCGTAACAAGATCAAAGTGGCTAGCTGCTATTGGATGATGCATGGATGCAAGTCCTGCTTCTGCCTGCACACACAGCGTAATACCCTGTTGCATGGTGAAGGATGCTTTATGCATCCCTCAGCATACCACATGAAGCCCACATCACATCACATGAAGCTCATTTATATTCTTTCTAAGGCGCTGGCTACTTTTGCAGAGATCTATAAAGATACGACTAGTGGTGTAGACAAGAGATATAACCTGCCCATGCCTTTGAATACCAACTGAGGTCCAGAGGTGCATCTAAATCTCTTCTGATCTCTAGAGGATAAGGGATGCTTGCTTTACTGTTTACTGAGTTGAATAGCCAAATGCTCAAATCTCGAGAGGATATATGATTTTTGACAGCAGCACAGAGAAGATTTCATAAATCATCCACAAAGCAACCCTCAGAGAACTCAGTCGTCTGAAATGTCAATAAGGCCTTAGTCCCCTTATTCGGGTTCATGTGTCCCGAACAAAAACAAACAGGCGGTGAGACTTCCTAACAAGTATGAATGTCTGTGCACGCCTGTCCGAAGATATTTCTGGATGGGTGGGTGGGGGGCTGTGCGTGGTGTAAGAGGGCCGAGCGGCACCGGATACTTAACAAGCGTCTGTGCTCCACTTAGAGCCCCTCTCAATGAACACCAAATCATGCTGAACCAATAATGGGCCGAGACAAAGCCCAAGCGTGGGAGAGAAAGAAATAGGGAAGGCGATTTGCTGCGCCGTGTCTGGAACCACAACATTTAGCCAGAGGCTCATCTCTCCCTCTGTCTTCAACTATCATGTGCTGGTCTATGCCTCCTCCCCCGCCCCCTCCACACACACACACACACACACACTTAGTAGGTCGTCTGTTACATAACAATGCATTTGTTGGACAGATGTAGCGCGGCAAACCTTGGCCGCCCGGCTAATGCACAGACACCGCAGTCTTTTGTTAACCAGGGGAGAGAAGGGAAGCAGGCCAAGCTGGCGAGCACAAACAAGGGCTTCACAACCCAAACAAACACTGGCCTCGCCGCTGGTGTCCAAAGCACTGCTCTCTGCTACTGCATTATGTAAAGCCATGGGGGAGGGGCGCTGCTGGTGAAGGCACCTCAACTTTGAATCATGCTTTTCAGATACAGTATACTGCATGTGTTAATTGAAGACCAAACAGACACACGGGTATAGGAATATATTTGAATGCATGTACTTGGCCAACACTATCTCTGTTTAATACAGGCCTGTGCACCATGCCTGTAGGATTCATTGTGTCTTTTCCAGCAGCAGCACTGCACAATACGTACAAAGCCGGGTGTTAAGAGATGTCTTCCATTCAGCTTAAAGGGCATCAGGCGACTGCATTCATCCCCCCGCTTCAGAATCATCGGCTCTTCGCAGAGAGTTTGTGGCGTAGGGGCTGGGATTATCAAGGCTCCGGCCATTTGACAGGCAATGCAAAGGGAGAGAAGGAATAGGAGATAGAGGCTTGATGGGTTGAGTGGAGGTGGGGGTACAGATATTACATGTGACATATTGAGCTTACTAGCTCTTGAGCAGAGCAAGCCATCAAACTGCCACATGCAATTTTCTCTGCATTCTGCCTGGAGGTATGTTTTCAACTAAACAAAGTCTGTACACATACATTACATTTTCATCATTGGGGGAGAATTGTGTGAAAACTGTTTTGCTCTGGGCCATTTCAGAAGCAATTGAGAGTGTTTGGGCACTGGATGACAATATTGGTGTGGATGCCTCAGCTTGTTATGAAGCCAATTAGAATTCATAGATGTCACCACTGGAAAGATTTGACTAATAACACAACAAGAGAAAAGAGTCTCTCCTATGCCAAGGGATTTGTTGTTGGAAAACACTTGAGTGGCATGAAGAACTAAGTACTCATTTGCCTTCTCTATAAATGAAATAAGACAGGTTAAAGAAATTATTTTTGTGAAAATAGCTGGAAGGGTTGCTTGGAGGCAAATAAAAAGATAATCTTATTTCATCATGTCTTATTAACAGCAGCAAGTGAAAAGGGTGATAATCCTAACACGCAAACAAACAAATAAAAATAAATAATAGGCAAGCAAGCGTCCAGTGTGCCCACACCAAGTCCGACATAATAAACTGCACGTTTATTAACCTTTCTGAATAGCAGAATCTAATTTCCTGACTCG
Source organism: Aphredoderus sayanus (assembly GCA_027564795.1). Lineage (NCBI taxonomy): Eukaryota > Metazoa > Chordata > Actinopteri > Percopsiformes > Aphredoderidae > Aphredoderus > Aphredoderus sayanus. Next base: position 9,830 of record JAODUG010076071.1, read on the forward strand.
ATGTATGCGCTACAGCTAATGAGGAATATTAAACAATGCCCCAGCGTTGAACAGTTCGCTCTGTATTTCTGAAGACGGATCTTAGAAAACAGCTTGTTTTGGCGCTGTGTGAGGATAGACATTGCATCAGCCACTTGTCACTGACTTGTCGTAAGCAAACAGCGACCATTTTCTGTGTAATTAGTGATGTTTCCCTTTCACGTCATTTTCATCAACTGGACTGATGCAACATGCTTGGCATATTTAACTGCATGTTAAAATAGCCTTTGCGACCTAATTTGTTTAGACAGAACAGCATCTAAAGCTACCTAGAAGAGCTGTAACATCCACTAATTGGACAGGCAGGAAGAGTGTCTAGAGAATCCTGTATTTCAAACACTATACAATGGCGGTTGTCACTTGAATGTCTTGTATAGTGCAGTGACATGTTTGCACAGGGAGGTTTGTGATTTAATGGGCCCTTCAATAATGTTGTATACTGTATGCTTTGGAGAAAAGGGAGTTGGCTTTGCTCAGACATGGTGTCTAAACGCAGCTCTCGGCAGGACCAAGGGGATGTGGCGACAACACTCAGGAGGAGGGTAAGAGGATCATTTTCAAAGCGGAGCAGATTTCATACAGTGACTCCACCTCACCCCTATCTCACGTACAGTAAAGCCAGCAGTACCCAGTATCCTCTTCTCTCCTCCATCCATCCCCTCTTGCTCTCTCGCTCTCTCACACACTCCTCAGCAAATAAAAAATAAAGGGTTTCACGGATGCCAAGAGGCATTAGCTTCCACAGTGAGGCTGTGTTCGAAGGATAGACTTGTACACACACACACACACACACACACACACACACACACACACACACACGTCCTTAGATCCCCGTAGGAGTTTATTGTGGGCAGCTATATCTCATGCGCTCTATCGCTGATAAGAGGAATTGATAACAGATGCATTGATAACAGATTATGCTCACCTATAGAGGTGGTTCTCAAAGGGGGCAGGCCACACCCCCTGAGGGTTAGCAAGATGTTTTAAGTGGGGCAACACTTGGGAGTTATTGATCACTCCATTGTGGGGGTTGTGTGCCAGAAAGGACTGACCTAGATATTGCAGTGGTTATAAAACTAACAGAAAGCAAAGCCAAAAAGGGCGCCATGAGATGAATTTTGAAGAGGATATTTGGATATAAAAATAGTTTGAAGGGCTTTGTGTATATGGCATATTTGGATGTAGGTTTAATCTTTAATTAAACATGCATACCTAGCCCTATTATATTACATGAGTTAAACAGTGTTCATGGTACATTATGTTTTATGCTGTTATGTTGTTCATAGGTTTGTGGGGGCCATTAGAACCACTGGGATTTGTCGTGGTGCACGTGTGTGTGTGTGCGCAGGCGCGTGCCGGGCATGACGGCACAGGAAGGGATGAGATTACATTTTGCTCTCCATTTTCTCTTCTGTCCTACAACAGCTGTTGCTACCAGCAGGCAGTTACAGCCAGAGAACAGGAAGAGTCAGTGCTATGGCAAGCGAGAGAGAGAGAGAGAGAGAGAGAGAGAGAGATGGATAAAGAGAATGAGATAGCTGGGCGGGAGGAAAAAGTGATGAAACGCCAACTCTTGCCTTGCACCCCTCTCCACCTCATTGCTGTCATTATTTATTTCTGCTGTTTGTGTGTGTGAAGGCATTTCTCTATCTAATTACACATTTCTCCTGGCTGTCTGTGGGTGGGAGGCTGGGTGAGGAGTTAGACCCAAGCAGCAACCAACCAGTGTTAAAGCCAGGGAGGAAGTGCTTAGCATGCAGTGCCCTTAATGACTGACTCCAAAATAGAATGAATGGCTGTTTGAATGAGAGATCACATGACTGAGTCAACCAATTGTGTGGGTTAACAGAAAAATGGTCTCCACTAATATTCTACTGTGTAAAGTCCCTGGCTTCAAAACGCCTCTACAGAAGCACTGGGTTGCATACAGAAACACTGGGTTACATTCACTAAGTCCATCAAAAATATACTGTAAAGTCTACAATTAGACTGCAGATGGAAAGGACAAGAAAATGTCACTTCATTACAGGTTTCTTGGTCAGAGGCAATTGGTCAGAGTGAAAGTCTAGTGCCAATTGCCACGCCCGCTCAGAGAAGCGTAACAAACGCTCTCCGGTGTAACAAGGTACTTGACTAGAGAGAATGGATGGAATGAAAAAATGCAGTGCACTGCAAGTGCTTGCAGATAAAGGTTGGAGGAAGAGTGAGATGTATGTAGTATAATAGTACGGCAGCTAACAAAAAATTCTGGAAAGGGAAATCAACTTGCTACCAATGTCAAGTAAAAAAGAACAGCCGGCTTGCAAGAAGAGCACAATAGCCTGGATTTACCTAAAACACCCTGTAATTTAAATTCGCAATGTTCCACCCGTCTTGTCCTCTCCTGCTTCACACAGGCAGACAGTGTATCGTGCACACACAGACTCAGGAAAAAATGGTCTGTATGAGCCCCAGAAGAGAACTTTGAATTGCGAGGCGAGGGGGCAGGGCCTATTTAAATCCCAGCCGGTTGCAGATCAGAGCAGTAATAAGAGATTGAGGATGACTGAAAGCTGGCTTCACAGAGACAGGTGAGAGACTCATTAGAGAGGAGAAGTCAATTTTCCAATCTGTTAAACTGGCTGTGTGAGCTGCCTGGGCTAGATGAGCAGGGTGGGGGATACTTGAATTGGCAAGTGAAATCGGTCTATACCACTATTTAAGAAAACAAAGGCCTTGTGAAAAATATACTATACAGTGAACAAAATGTTTATGCTCTCATATTTTACGAGTTGAAGAAATAGATTGAAGTTCTTCTTGGACATTCTCTCAGATGGGTTAGTTTGCACTTTTTGCCAAGATAATCCAGCACCTGACAGGTGTGGCATATCAAGATGTTGATTAAACAGCATACCTATGATTATCACAGATGACATAAGGTTTGAAGGAGAGTGCAGTTGTCATGCTGACTCCAATGTCCACCATTTTTCAAGATAAAACATTTTTGAGAGAAATAAACATGATTATGCATAGAAGTCTTACCCTTGTGATGTCCTTAATTTTATGGAATTATGCCACCTGAGGGCACCATCTGATTGTGTATGATTGTGTATGTTTTTTAATTGTCACAAGTGTGTGTGTATTTCTTTATGTATTTGTGTAGTTTTTTGGTGCCTTTTAACCCTCCTGTTGTCCTCGGGTTTCAAACTCACACCTTGTTGTGCCAGCAGTGCACATCA
>JAODUG010076082.1:0-13085 GCA_027564795.1 Aphredoderus sayanus
CTCTCTCTCTCTCTCTCTCTCTCTCTCTCTCTCTCTCTCTCTCTCACACACACACACACACACACACACACACACATTTAGACAAATACATACAGTATGTAATATGATATTCTATTTATCGTTATCTTCTCAAGTGACACGTTAACATTGAACCGGCACCAAGACACAATGAGTGTAGCTGGGTAGAGGCCTGAACCACCAGCTGTACAGTACACTACACCAAAAGGTAGAGGTCAGAAAAATGCAGAAACCATGCCAACTTACCTTGATAAGTGTACTGAATCTGAAATTCCAGATGGGAAATACCTTCCTACAGTGAGTCCATATTGACAGAGAAGCAAAGGCTATTTCTACAGCGTCTAAGAGCCCCAGGGCAAATGAAACTCAAGAAAGGCCCTCCTACAATATACTGTGTATCTCTCACCTCCCAAGTTCCTGCTCTCACTAGACTCCTCCTATCTTTTCAAATAGTGCAGTGGTTTAAAAACATTTTGAGCCTCAGCCTCCACAGAACTTGTTGAGAATTGTTGACCCAATGCAAAGGGGGTAGAGGGTTGCAAACTTAACCACCATATATTTTGCCTAACAATGTATAAAATATGTATTTAAAAAAACATGAAAGCCATTTGACATGATTCATAGTTTGCTAAAGACAACAAACTAGATTTAAATGAATACATTGTTTTTTCAATATATATATGATCTAATTTAGATATGTGTATTATCGTGTATAGAATAATACAGATATTACCCTGGCCTTACTGAGAGCTGCGGTATAGGTTTGCATACTGAGCATGATTTGCCTAAAATCAAATCTAAAACAGAAGTATATTTCATAATGTACAACATGAAGCACTCCTACTAAGATTCTACAAATGCACTGTTTGAAAATATATAATATGAAAAATGTATGTCTGGCAATTCATGTGAAAAGCTAATATTGTCATTCATAAAATGATACGCTCAGATGCTTCTGAGGCATTTTGCTCAGTTGTATTGACAGTTGGTCTATAAGCACATTTCCTGAAACTGAATGCTTCCTAAAAACCGTTCTTCAGATGGAAAAACATTGCCATGTTGCCTTTATCAGAACTCAGCCAAGACAAACAGAAACGCTTATTATCAGTCTTAGATTCAACCCAAATAGTGTGCAGTGTTATATAATGTAGTACAGTAGCCTACAGCTAAATGATGTTACTTGTTAACTGAATTACATTCAGGCAGTTAGATGCCAGTGCTACCAGATTGCACTGGCATCTTTCAGAAACGGATTTGAATGAATGTGTTATTCACATTTTGTGTAGAAGCAAATTATACTGTACTATGCACATACAGTATGAGAACTACAGTAAAGTACATTTAGTAGTTCTGAGAACAATTTTAAACACTACCCTGTTATCTCGAGATGAAGATTGATATCTTTACTTCAGTGTTTAGGAAGTGTAATTCTGAAGTTATGTGACAGTTGACAAATATGCGAAAAGGAAGTAACTGCTTAATTTAAACATGCTCTGTCATTATTTTACTATTAAAAATGTTCCTATATATTATAAAGGAAGAAGTAGCTGGCCAGCCTCTATACTGTTTACTTTAAAAGCTACAAAGTAAACGATCATGTACATGTGTTTATGCAGCTGACCACAGGCACAGCTGTACAAGTCATGACTCATATTTTACAGCTAGAATATAGAAACAGCTATGCTACAGATTCTATAGCTCTTGAAGAAAATATGTACGCATTATTAAAAAAAGACCCAAGAGCAAAATTGTGTTCAATATTCACATTTTACCAACAACCAGTTAACATATTTTCCATGTAGAGATGCATAAACCATGTGATGGAGTTAAACACTAAAATAACATCTCAGATTTGGTGACAGTTGCTGTCTGGCATCTGAAGTGTTTACTATGCAATTGTCATATTCAATTCTTTCTATTTGTTCGATTGACAAATATACACCTCCATTTAGGATCAAGGTCATTTGGGGCATCATATAACATTTGAAATGGAAGAGAAATTCAAAACATGAGAAACATTAAGACGTTCTAAGAATGAAAAACTAATATTAGATACGTTTGCATATGTTGCTTAGTTGAAATATGACATTTTATAAAAGGGGTTTCTGCCAAAAGAGATGAAATGGTATGTACATTATTTAGTTCAAGATTGTGTTTGGGGCTTTGAACATAAAATAATTAAATTTTTTCTAGATTTAATTTATTTTTCAGCCATGCTTAGGTGGTGGGGAAATCAACAAGCAGGATGTTACAGAGGGTCAAGACACTTCCTGTTCTGCTCTTTATGCATTGGCTTGTGTTCCTGGCCTTTCCAGGGACAACTAGCCATGCTGTATTTTTTCAACATGTTCTTTTTTGTAAGCTAAATTATGAAAAAAAAATAGAAAAACTCAAGTGTATTTCCTCTCCATTTAAATTTGATAAACCTATTTTTACATTTTTTTTACTTGAAATACTGTAGATGGTCTTGTCTTGGCCTTTTTCAGAAATAGAGTAGTTTATTTGTACCGCTGACATTTTCACCTTTCCCAAGTTTTACATACAGCACAGAAACCCATAGCAATATATAATTGGGACTAAATTAACAGTTAAGGCAATAAATGACCATGTCAAATTTTCAGACTTGCGTTAGTGAGCAAACTTCTTGCCCAAAACCCTTCACATATAAAACCACACACTTCCAGTTCAAGAGCGGTCTGCTTAAGTGAAAGGCAAAGCCATTTATAGTCCTATAATGAATCTTCATTGCTCTTCTACCCATGGCATCTCTCGATGTAGACACATTTTAAAACTTTTTTACAGACCTCTGTAATACATCTGTCCATTACAGAGAAACGTCAATGTAATTTCCAGTGAACAGCTTGTTACTTCCTCTTTTTGGCTCGAAGCCTCCTTCCTCTGCCGGAGGAGGGGCCCGCCCCTGCCACGTCCACGCCGCTGTCTGATGGGCTAGCACCAATGTTGATGTGGCCCTCCTGGATCTCACTGCGAGCTTCTGGAGAGAGGTTCTCCATATGCTGCTGTGTCTCCAGGTAAAACATCACGTCTCTCAGCTGCTCCTGTAAATCTGCTATGACCCCATCCTTCCTCTCTCCTGAGAGCACACAAGACGACACCATACATTCACGTCAGGCATGGACCAGACAATAGACAACCTGTTAGTACACAGTGTATATAGAGACAGGCTGCACACAGAAATGGCTCAGAAGAGAGCATTAAAGCTCAAAGAGAATATTGTAACATTTAGAGTTTTAAACCTGTTGCTCACCAGTCTCTCTAGCTTTTCGCTCCTCCTCGGCCAGCTGGGCCTGCAGCTGCACCTGATTGGCTCTCAGACAGCGGTTCATCTCCTGCTCCTCCTTTAACTCCTGGCTCAGCTTCGCCACTCTGTTATTTAACTGGCCACACCTGAGAAGAGTACGCACACACGCACACACACATACGTTTCAAAACTGGTTCTTAAATCTAGTCTATATTTAAAACTAATGTCCTTTATATTAGACCAACCCAGAACTACTTTCAACAGACGTTTATTGTGTTTGGACACAAACTGAAAGCAGAATGTGGACAAAGTATTCTATTGACTTAGGCAAGTGCATTCACATAAGCTCCGCCTACTTTTTCTCTACACTTTGTTTATCCTTCGACAGCTCTCCCACACGTCTCTCCAAGTTATCACAGCGCTCTATGGTCTCCTTAAACTTGGCCTTCATGTTGTTTATCTGAAACGCAAAAATGTATATTGAAAGTATTAATTATTTTAGGGATTGCACAGCCCTGTGCTAGCCAATTCACCTACTGTACATTACTTACACAAAGTAATAGACATGCATTTCTACTTCATCAATCTATTCTGTACCTCCTCAGCAGTTTCTTTCTCAAGATGAACAATCTTATTCTCCCAGTAAATCCGTTGGGACTCCAGCTGACTTGTCAGCAAGTAGGAGTACTGTGGAATGGGGGAAAATACATAGAATTAAAGCTGCACGCAACATTCAAGCAAATGGGAAAGCATCCATGCTGCTATTATATACGTCATTATACAGTCACTGTTTATTTCATTACAGTCTCAAATGCCTGCAGACTCACAATTCACAGGGAAACTAACAACCATGAAAACTGATTTGAAATATAACAACATTCTTGTTATTGTCTTTATTTTTAGTGCAATTTATTTAGGCCAGCATCTACTGCTTAACCTTCGTAATGTACTCAAAAATCTCATATTTGGCTACCTGGCGGCACCATCTGATTGTGTATGATTTGTGTGTTTTTCAATTGGCATTGTCGAGTGCATTTATTTCTTTATGTATTTGTGTTATTTTATGTGCCTTTTAACCCTCCTGTTGTCCTCGGGTTTCAAACACACCTTGTTGTGGCAGCAGTGCACATCACATGTGTGTGTAAGCTGTAGAATTATGTTTAGCGCCTTCTATCTGCCACAAAGAGCTAGTGATTTGGGTCATTCTGACCCAGAGGACATCACGAGGGCTAAGGGAGGTAACAATTTTAAGGATCCATCTGATCTAGGCAGATCTAATGTGATGTTAATGTGTTTTTGAAAGGACTACAAAGGCAACTCCTCTAGGTTAGTCAAGTAAAGATTGTTACACAGGAGAACAGATGAAATACACGTACCTCTAGCTGCAGAGCATCTATCTTCTCAGCATGGCAGGTGTCTCCTTCACATTCATATTGCACCATCTTTCCATCAGTCTTGCTAGCGACCAACCGGTGGACGTAGTTGTCTTGAACAATAACATATTTGAGTTAGCACCACCAGAGCCCAACCTTAATACCTCATAACAGAAAGACCTTGTAACTAATTGGTACACACACACACACACATACACTATGTGATATACCCCCTGCATAGTCCCAGACGCGGTGGTTGGTGAGCTGCATTGCATACGTATGCTGCGTTTCCTCAAAGTGCTTGTAGGCATGGCGACTGACATAGCGACCGCAACCAATGTGACCACAGATCAAACAGATCCACAGGTTCTGCAGACGGGGTGAAGTGCAAGCGTAGCTTTGAATGAGGTCAGGTTTACACAGTGGGCAGAAAGTCAAGACGAGGTATTTTTGTACGAAAATAAACTAGACAGTACATACAGTACAGTACAGTACAGGAAATACAGTCGGTTTCATAAAGGCATTATATAGGCGTCAGATACCGTACCTCCTGAACTCCACACTCAAAACACTTGTTCTCCTCCACGGGTTCTGGTGTTTGACAGTACCTACACACGGGACATCTGAGAAACAACACAGAGCTTCAGCAACACAGACCACAGCTGTGAAAAGCCCTGGAAACCTCCATTGTCCCCACAATGATGAGTACAATGATATTTTCGCTACAGAATGGAACACTTACAAAAGGCAGAAACCAGCTGGGGCAAGAAAAGTGGAGAATGGAATACAAAACAGTACGCAATTCTACAGTAGTTCAGTATATGTGGTGGTTATTTCACTATGTACAGTATGTGATAATATAGTAATGATGCATAAATGGTTGTAAAGCAGTACGACACTTGTGGTCTTCTGTACGTATGTGTGTGTGTGTGTGTGTGTGAGACTCACGAGGCGTCATCCCAGCGCTGGAGACACTGGCTGTGGAAACTGTGGTTGCAGAGAGTGGTGAGAACACCGTTAACAGACTCGTCCATTCTCTCCAGGCACACGGTGCATTTGGGCAGCTCTGTCAGCTCCATCACCGGCAGGCTTGCCCCCTAAGGATGGACAGTGGGAGGGCATGGCAGAGAGAAGCACATATTTGTGGGTGTGTGGGGGGGGGGATTAGGTTAGAAAGAAAACACAAAAGGCCTGAAAGCCTTTGCCTTTTAGTTCTTCACCAACTATTCTATAGGGCCCATGTGGTGCGATGCTTTCTCTATGCCAAGCAAGCCCATGACAAGGACAAGAAGGCATTGGTGGTATGAAGGCCTAAAACGTATACAGTATACACGTACTTACACGGACTGTACACGGACACCACAGAAGTGGAGTAGTTCTGTTTATACTTTGTGGAGTCCACTTGGAGGATTGTGTTCCACACATGCGCAGTAGCCTCACAAAAACGTTCAGGTGACGCGGATGGCAGAACATCAGCTTTAACCTTGTTTCAACAGGCTTTTTACAGCCTGCTAGAGGAGCTTGAGAAGGATAATGCTTAACCCACCTGTTGCACTTATTACATCGTATTGGGCCGCCAGATGGCGCCATATGATTATGTAGTTCTCTTTATTGGCATTGCTGTGTGTATTTGTGCCTTTTAACATTCGGGTTTCAAACACACACCTTGTTGTGCCAGAAGTGCACATCGTGTGTGTGTAAGCTGTAGATTTTTGGATTGGTGCCTTCTACCTGCCATAAAGAGCTAGTGCGTTGGGTCAGTTTGACCCAGAGGACAACAGGAGGGTTAAGAAGGATGTGTTTGAACACAGTCATCAGGATTTGCCGGTTGTGGCAGACTGGATTAGTACAGATGGGATTCTCAACAGGACTGTGATGGCATTCCACAATGAATTGTAAAAAAATATTTAATAAAAAAAAAAGAAGAAAATGTAAGAAATGTCACCTTTAATTGTCACATGCATAAATACCTCATCAGACTTAATGACCTCAGCTCTCTCCACATATACCAGCTGGCATACTGCCTCCTCTATGGAATTAAACTGGCGTCCATTACAAGCAGTGTAAAAACTGTCTGCATCTGCCTGAAAGACAAAGAGTGCTTATCAGCACACTGTATTGATAGAAAAAGGATTATACAGAAATGACCTTGGTCAACACACTAGTTTATATATCTTTTTGTTCATATTTCACCTTTTCTAAAGTTTGTTTACAGTATCTGTCTGTTTCTAAGCATCAATCTAGTTCCACGTAGGCTAATGTGAAAATGCAAATATAGCCTTTTCACATTCTGACAGCAACCGGCAAGTAGTTTGACTGTAGATTTAGTGATAAACAAAGCCACAGTCCTCACGGTACCTGGGAGCTGAACTTCACCAGCACCATGTACTGGTTTGGGGTTGAGTCCCGTATGATCTTCATGTGCTCCATGACGTCATTAAACGGTGCCACGAGCTTCATGAGGTCATGGCTGGTCAAGGTCGCTGGAACAGTCAGGATACACAGCATGGCACTGCGTTTCACATTTTCAGTCAGCGACGTCATCTTGCTGCCAAGGCGACAAGGGAAGTCACACACCTGAAGAGATAACCAGCTCAAAACACACACACACACACACACACTTTGTGCACCTACTTGGTCTTGTAGAGGTGCATGATACCATGGACTATCTCCACTGAGGGGTTCCCACTGAAGAAGGAGATCTGGTCTGGCAGCTGCTTGGAGGGGGAGTCTGGGGTGGTGCCCTTCTCTGCCGTGGCATCCTGTGAAGTGTCCTTAGCACCCGCTTCAGTCTTGGATGCCTGAGACTCACCAGCCTCTTCTTGGGAGGAGCCAGTGTCCTCACCCCCTCCTTTATCTACCAGTCATGATTGAGAGAATAGTGAGTAGTGAACTGCCAGCGTCATTAGGTTACAGAATGTATTTGGGTGATAATGTGGTTGTGTGCATTTATTAACCAAAGGTGGCAATGCTGAGTAGACACTTCCCTCCAACACCAAGACACAAAATGATTTATAGAAATGACAGGATAAAACACTACTTCCGCTAAGATATGAACACGATTGGATTACAGGTGGAAATACATTGGGTAAAATGAGAGGATTTCCAGTATATGAATTATAATAAAAAGAATGACCTTACCTGGGTTGGGTTCAAAGGTCTCAATGACCATGTCTCCCATAGCTCTGCTGCCAAGATGTTGGTGTATGACAGCAGCTCGTTCAAGGTCTGTCTTCCCACTCAGAGTGTGTTTAGCTAACCGCAAAGCTCTCTCTTGCAGTTCTTCCACTGACATTCCCTCAACTACAAGGCATAACAGGCTGGCGTTATTATAAAAGTATGTACGTTAACTTAACTCACAAGGCAGTCTGATCAACAGTGGCACTAGCAATTTTATAACATCCATTTTCAGACCACTAACCGCTGAGTCACTGTTAGGGAAGTTTCTGTCGCAACAATGGTTGGTTACAACATACTGTACTAGCATTGGCATACTGTCGAACATTAAACAAGTTTGCATTTACTGTGTTACTACAGTAGTTTCCTTGCTAATCGTAATACATTGAAAATATAATTTATGCAATTACAGTACAGTAACTCACCAGCTGAATACTGGAAATCTTTTGGAGACAGAGAGTGGTCTGCTATTTCCAAGCGGATAACAACCAGAGACACATTCATGTGTCACACAATAAATTACACCTACCACGAGAAAACAGTGTGACAGCTACTGTAAAGGTTTACTGTACCTAACCTAATAGTACTACTAGCTAACCTAGTACTGTACTGCAGAGTACAGTGACAGTACGGTAAAGTAGCTAACAGTACTGTACGTGTACCATAGAGTACTAGCCAGCTAATGTCGCGCAAGCTAGAAAGGCAACTGCATTAAGGTTGAAATACGAGTGGCGAACAATCGCCAAACATTAAATTGAATGTTGTAATTTATAAAAATGAAAATAAATGACTGTCAATAACCGCATACTATGACTTCTAATCTAAACAATATTCACTATTTGTGTCTGTTTACTGATTGTTCTTCTTCTTGTGATTTTGAAGTTACATACATCGTTACTGCCCTCCAGAGGATAAGAATAGACAACCAACAAAAACTGACTTTAAAAGTACAAACAATGCAAAATGTAACTTTAAAGAAACCACATTTTGCACACACCTTTATTCGTGTTTATATAAAGTTTGTATATTTGGTGTAAAATCACTTATTTGGAGGCGCTGAGCTAACATTTACTTTGGAATTGTTACATGCACTGTTTTATTACAGTGTACTGACCCACATTACATTTTGTTCAAAGAAGGAAAAACATACGATATTTCATATTTACTAATTTTATTTAAAAAAGCTTTGACATTCCAGTGTTTTTGTTTTCCCATTTTCTAACAAAAGAAGGAAAAGGTGAGATGACTCAAGATTGTCAATCATTACTCTACACCTCAAAAAAAAAAAAAAAAATCTATTCAGATCACAAATAATCTTTCCAATCAGTTCTATCCAAGCAGTAGGGCTGACTCTTCAAAAAGGCAATTATTTGTAGAGGTCTGTGTTTGTATGCATATACCAGGGTGGGGTAGGGGTAACCAATTTTTTAAAATTAATCTTAAACTAGGGAAACATTGAACCATGCTCAAACCACTATTTGCTGATAACTTAAATACAATTGTTTAATTACATTAAACAATATCTGCTGGAGAACTCCAGGTGATTTTAAGGAAATTAGCCTCAATGTATTCCTGATATATATCATCTGGAAGCTTCCTCATATATTGTATATCGACTGAGAAGACAGAAAATATGATGGTAAACCATTTGATTGAGGATAAATCTTCATAAGGGGTGGGTGACTACTTTGGAATGACCAAAAACACAAATAAAAAGACAAATCTCACATCTACGGCAGCCAGTTGCAAAACATTTTAAACCAATGTTCTTGCACACAGGTATTTTTGACTTAACATTTATTTACATAGGTCCAATATTAAATTATCTGTGAAACACACCTGCTTAATTGGTTGATTACAGACGTACAGTAAGACCATCTTGACCTCACAAGCATGGTCTTACAAGTCTAAGAGAGCCATGAAAAACTTTCTATAGTACTGCAATCAGCATAAAATAAGACATCTATGTCTAATGTCCTAGGTCTTGAATAAAAATGTGTAAAAAAATTTGTTTAGGCAATAGTTTTGTTTTGGCTACCCAAGAGAGTTGTTTATATTTAGAGTGTTCCGATTAAATATAAATAATGGTCTAAAACAAATTGACTCAAGTAAAATGGGTGATACTACTACATAGTACAGTAGATGGCACCGTCCCTGCAAGAAGACTAGAAGATTTTCTGCAGGATTTCTGCGTACGACGGGATTTAAGAAACATGATATTCAGTGAATAATCATAACATTATCACAGATGGTGCTTTCAACAGTTAGAATTCTACACAATTTAAAATCGTATTTGGGCCATATATTATTACTGTTGGGCTAAAACAAACTATTGATTACAGGCATGTTTTGAAACCTGTTACGGTGAACAAAAAGAGGAATACTTTACTGAAATAAAGCATTTTCTGTAATTAAACGTATGCCATCATTGCTCTTTATAATACTGCAACTAGTGAGGTGGTTCCACTTTCAGTACCAGACATTTGCACAGAAAATACAGACCCAAAAAAAAGCAACAAAAGGAAAAAATAAAATCAAGCGGAAAGTTCAGTCCATAGGTCTTCCATTGTTACTCAATGATTGCTGTCCATTTCTTCATGTAGCATTTCAGGCTATCCGTGCCAAACGCAAAACTGTGCCTACTGGATTTTACAAGTCAGGTACAAAAGAAACAGCAGCACACTGAATGTGTGTTGCGACTTAAGCACTCTGTCATTTGCTTTGCTAGACAAAATAACAATGACTTAAGAGCAGCATAAAGGTAAAGAATGGTGGGGAGGGCAAAGCTAACCAACAAAGGAATTAGTGGTTCACGGTCTTATGTTAAGAATTATGGTACTTAATGTTTTATAGCTCTGCAGACTATGTACAATAAATTATCTGTAGTTCTACAATTGCGTATTCATTTATATGTTGTGCTGAGTTTTTAGAAAGCAAAGGGCCTCTTAATTTCACCTGTGAGAGTAACTTGTGCCACAAAAGTTTTGAAGGTTCCAAAACTGTGGGGGTGAGGGTGTGTTTGTGTGTGTGTGTATGGAGCCAAATATACAATCCAGACAGAGCTCAACAATACTAGAATGAGATAAAAATAGAATGTGGAAATAGATGAGTGAAAGAGACAGTGTGCTTTTTTTGGAAGGGGTGGGAGGGGGGGGCAGAGGCCTTGTGTTGATAGGTCGGCTGACATGGTGGTGTGAAACATCGGGGATGATGGCATGAATAGAATATTCTGGATCTCATTACAATTCTGTTCAAATCTTGAGGTTCTTTACAGTTTCTGCCCTCTTCTTCAGCAAGTCCCCCACTTCCTGGAGTGAGCGGAGGTAGCTATTTTGCACCTTGTCCATGGCAGCCCTGGTAAAAGACTCCTCCTCCTGACACCAAAGAATCACACTTTATTCCACAGGAACCATTTCTTAGAGAATAGAAGATACTAATAAAGATGGTATGTACCTGCGTGTGTCCGTCCAGGGTGAGACCAGCCAGTTTTAGGGCTGTTATGCTAGTCTCCTGCCCCTTTATTTGTTCTAAAGCCTGGTTTAGGAGCTCCTGCAAACTTCCTGTCAACTCCTGAAAGCCACACACCACTGCTGGCTGGATGGAGAGGAACCAAAAAGCACATGAGAAAAGCCACCACCCGAACTTAATGTTGGGCAATCTAAGATTTCCTTCTTTTTTTTGACGGTATTAAATACTGCAACTATTTCCAATGCGAAAAACAGTTTGGATCCACAGTGCAACAAAACCATATTGGCATTTGTCTCAGTCCGACATTCTCAAACAAAAGCATACACAAATTGATGTAAATTTCAGCCATCACATTAGAGAAGCAAAAGGTATTTGCATCCCCGACTCCATCATAGCGAATGATAGGAGTGAGCAACAGAGAAGCCACAGGAAAATATTGGAATTAATTAATTATGTCAGCTGGGAAAAGCCCATTTGTAAAGTCACCGGTTTGGCAAATGCAAATTGAATGATCTTTTCTAATACGATAGTCTAGAATGACATAGGTTTTTAGAGATCTGGTTACATTCCTAGCTAATAAAGCGACATCACATGCTTGCTTTATGGAGAAAATAAAGCAAGCATGCGATATCCTATATTTAGTGTTCAATTGCTTTAATAACCTTTATATATTGCTTAAGCCAAAAAAAAAAAAAAAAAAAAAAAAAAGTATTGTTACACTCCTATTTATAAATAAATAAAAAAGGAATGCACAGCGCTCTACCATAGTTGTGTTTGTGTCCTTTTTCTTCTTTTTCTTTTTCTGTAGACCTGCCTTGAGCGGTCGGAGGACCTTAGCACAATAACTGGCCACCCAGAAGACTATGCACACAGTCTATGGAGAACACAAGTCATGTGTCAGAGCATTCTCTCTGCAGAGCCATATCACCCATGCATCATATACTGTACTGTATGTATGAAAAATAAATCAAGGCACCTTAGTCACCCAGTATCACATGTATCTTGTGTCCAAATAAGCACACGCGTCTCACCTCAACGAAGAAGACTAGGTTTTCTAATAAGGTAGGTCGAGTTTTTAACTTGCTGTCTTTCATTTCCAATAGATCTTCTTTGCATTTATTTAACATATCTGGAAATATAAAAGAGCAAAACAATATAAGAACATGCGTCTCAAATTAGGAGATGTTTAAATCATAGACTGTGTATAAAAAAAGAAAACTACAAACCTTGAAGCTGTACAACTAATGATTTGAAACTGTTACAAATCTGAGTTTGAAGTTCTGAGGACTCATCTGGGGGAAAAACAGAGATAGCTTATTCAAACTGTCACATGGACATAGATTTATTATAGTTTTGTAATTCACTGTCTTCTTACCGAGTCCAACAGTCTCCAGCTCCTGTAGATGGAGAGAGACCTGAAGAGCAGCAACCTGGCACTGACAGCTTCCACTGGACAGGGCAGGGGCCAATCGTGTGGAGGGGGGCCCCAGGAATGGATACTGCAATGTAGCAATAGTCAACAGCAAAAAACATTTTGTATGTTTAATGAGTAAATCATAGGCCAAATGGGCAGAATATACACAATTCTAACGTAACACGTAGAAGATAATGTGTTTACATTTTATGTTAACCCTTGCAATGTACTCAGAAATCTCGTATTTGGCCACACGGCGGCGCCATCTGATTGTGTAAGATTTGTGTGTTTTTCAATTGGCATTGCTGAGTGTATTTATTTATTTCTTAATTATTTCTTTATGTATTTAGGTTGTTTTTTGTGCCTTTTAACC
>JAODUG010076093.1:0-13084 GCA_027564795.1 Aphredoderus sayanus
TACATAAAGAAATAATTAATAAAGAAATAAATACACTCGGCAATGACAATTGAAAAACACACAAATCATACACAATCTGATGGCGCCGCCATGTGGCCAAATATGAGTTTTCTGAGTACACTACGAGGGTTAATTGTCTATATCGAAAAGGTGGTGCAGCATACTGGCATGTGATTGGACGAGACCTGCGACCAAACGTCCGGCAACGTTCCTACTGACGAACTCATCTCCAAAAAAATGAGACAAACACATTCCACCTGCCGTGAATTAAGACATCATGCAGCTCATGCAGAATAATTAAGTGTACGCCCCATTGTAGCGGGAAGACTTTGTTTAGCGTGGAGGGACAAGCGTGCTCGAGGGGACGAGAGCCCTCATCAGCATTGCTGAGCAGCGAGGTGAGAGAAAGGGGAGAGCGTCTCGGGCCCACCCTCTGGGAGAGACCTGGGGACCTGCCGCCTTTGAAGTGGTAATTTCGCCTGGGCCTGAGGGAGCGCTGCTAAATTGAAATGTCTTTGACGATGACAGACAGCCGCAGTTGTCGTCTTATTGAAGCACCTTCCAGACGAGAGAGTGGTTAAGAGACAGAGACAGGGAAGGAGGCCGACAAAAGAATAGGGGAGTGGAAGTAGGAGGCGATATACTGTAGGTGTATTGTAGGCGATATGTATGTAGGTGTCTGCCAAACATGTCACAGGAACACTGTTGCTGGGAAGCCAGCGTTAACTGGCCAGATCATGTGGCTATAAGCCCCAAGGTCACATTATATGATGTGAGGCCTGGAAAAATGAATGGTCCTTAAGAAGATTTAGAAAGAGCTAACATCCCTTCTGCAAAGGTAGAACATAATAAGAGGCAATTAAAAGGAGCCTTGCTAGTGAATTTAAGGTTCAACTAAAAAATCTGATGTCATGATGGCGCTTTTGTAAATCACTGTTGAAGAAAGCACTAGCCTAACATACACTATGCTTCAAATAAATGAGGTGTTTGTAGGCAGTCCACAGCTTTGAACGTTATAATAAGTGCATGAATTAAATAGGAGATAGCAGGAGGTTAAGCAGTACTCTCTACTCTCTACAGCTCATGCCAAAAGCAGGATAAAGATAATTTACATCCAAGCCGATGGTAAATTGCCATACATCCGTTTTTCAACGGTTGAATTCTACAGAGCTGGAGGCTCAGGTTCATGGATTCATCTAACCTCCCGTAATCGCTGATTTCATTCACTTTTCTTGTTTCTCTCTCCCTCTCTCTCACACACAGTCGCTCTCCCTTCGCTCCACTGGGCCATCATGTTGAGATGCAAAAGAAAGCCTCCTCACTGTTCCTCCCATACACATGGCATCAGACAGACTGCCAGGTTCACCAGAGGGTTGTGGAGAACATGCAGCCTCAGGTGGACCATAGGCTACAGGTGGCCCCCCACAGCCCTCCTGCAGAGAGCAGGTGTCTGCCTGGTGTAGCGTGTCCCCTGAGGATGTGACTATGGGGTGGCCTTATTCTGTCAACCCCCCCTTCCCTTCTGCCAGCCTGACGCACAGTGTCCCCTACATGAGGGCCCAAACGAGGAGCCCCATCCCCATCTGTCCAACTGTGTCTGTGCTACCAGAACCAGAGCACAAGGGCTTCTTAACTGCTGGTACATAGAAAAGAAAGGGAGTGGGACATTTGTATTTATAATTGGCTTTATGTCGTGTTTTAACTTAGGATGTTAATATTGTGATAATAATTGTCATTATGCAATACAGTACAAGCAACAGGTGCAGCATTGCCAGTGAAAGCATTCCTTGTTTCTAAATGACCTTGGACTGAAGTGCTTCCATACTGACTTTATCTTCCACAGTCAAACACAATTTACAGCAAAGCGGAAATTCAAGTTTGTATCTTGTTTACATTATAGGGTGCATTACTCACAGGTCCACTGTGAACAATAGAGAACATAAGAGCTGGTGTGACACAATCTGAGTTAGATTCTACGGTATGGTACAATCTAACTTGTTACTAATTGTTGAGCAAAACATCACACAAGCTACATATAGCCACTTAATAGCAACAGAATGATGTAGCTGCACTGCAATTCAGGAAATATCATACCCTGTCATGCAGACAAGCTGTCAGACTCCTAAAACACATTTTCCCTCTGAAATGGTGTGCCAAGTGAACTGGCTTCTGCTCTGTGGCAGATCAGTTTAGATGAACAAGCAGCTTTTTGTTGCCAGTTCTGAGGAGTGAGACATTTCTGCTTAACTCTGCAAATGTGCCCGTTCAAATGTAAAACGCTGCAAAAACAAGAGGGGGTTTAGAAAGCTGCATGTTAAAGTGTACCCAATTAAAAATGGTCTCCTGTGAGTTTATGATAAAATGAGTCAGGGGTTTTAATAGAGGGCTACTGCCATAACAGACCACATTCAGTTAATATTGTCTTGATTATTTTATCAGATTAATGTAGCATCTAAATGGAGATTAAATATGCTACAGTGTTTTACCTGCCGAAAAGCAGATACCAGTGCTTTTGAAATGCGATAATGTTTATATACCACTGTATCATGTATCTTTTGTTCTCAGTACATGGCTCATGTATTCGCAACTCATTTGAGAATTAACATTATATATTAAGTGTAAAAGGAGGTGATTAATGCATCACTTGTCTTTCAGTACTATTTAAACCCTATAACACTTTCCCTGTCCCTTTCTGACAACAGATATTTATGTACAGTAAATACAATTTTGCCTACAAGAATATTGCTGACAGTCAGTGCTGGGAACTGCTGCCACCTAGTGGGAAAGGTGACCTATTCACTTGTCTAAATACAGTATGAGACAAAAAACAAAACAGGCATATGGGTAGAAACCATTCGATATCGGTATTGCATAAGTAACTATTTCACACTTTATTTACACACAGTAGTGTTATTTTTCTGCACAAAACAAAATACAATTGAGTATAGACATACTGTATTGGGCAGTTACTGTTGATGTAGGATGTTACAAACCCTTTTAATTATATTCGGTCAGTCCTTCCATATATTTCCTCTGCTATAGTATGAGAACAACAAGCTTATGTTTGGCAGGTTCTAACTAATCATTTATGTTACTGTTGTAACCTCAGGTTTATAAAAGAGAGCAGCTCACTGCACTGGCCTTGACATGCCAAAGCACTCCCTCTTTGTGTGTGTGTGTGTGTGTGTGTGTGTGTGTTCACGTGCGTGTGTGTGCGTATCACTTCAGCACAGCCTGAGAGTCCTTGTCTAGAGACCTTGAGTTCTAAAGAGCATGAGAGGCCCCTCTTCTGGGAGAGGGACGAGAGAACAGAAATGACCAAAAAGCAAGCAGATAAGAAACTTTTCAGGCGGTAGGAACGAGGCGTCCCAGATCTCCCCCGCCTTCCGCGCTCCAGTGTTGACGTCTGAGTGGAAGATAGGAGCTAATCACTGTAGCCAGTAAGCTACAATGGTTTAGACATGGTAGCCAGTGAACCTTGCGCACACACACTGGAAGCAAGCATATCAGTAACAATGAAGTTCACTCTGGTCCCCGCAGGTGTGTCTCCGTGGATACATACTGTAAGGGGGGAGGGGGGTGTTGAATGCTGACTGAGCACAGAAAACAGAGACTCTGTCTTTCTCAAACATCTTCAAGGTCCCTGTGGAGGGATAAATGGGTGATCGCAGGAGGCTCCCCATGAAGACACCACTGGACCGTTACTGGGTAAGTTAGGCTTTCCTGCCTGGTCTTGTTCTACACTGTTTGCCATCTGAACAGTTCATTCAGTCTAGTGATTGTGTATGGCTGCTAAGCTAGCATATGTGTTATTGAAATATATGTGTTATTGATTTCTGTGAAACCATTGACTGTATAACTGTATAACTGACATTTTGTACAGTTGTTTTATTAAACAGCTGTGCATTTGACCAATGGACCTGGTGAGATTATATTTCCACAGGAAAGGCATTAACCAGCACAGTAGATACTCAACTTGATACATTTGGTATATTAAATGAGGCACCCGAGCTGAATTTATTATCTTGAACATTAAGCTATATAGCCAATGGTTTGACTAAAGTACAGTATCAATTTAAATGCAGATACCTAGCACTGTTAGAGTGTACATGCCAAACATGAGAGGTGAACATGTGTGTTTGTGGGGAGCCAGTGGTGGAATGACTGTGATTCATTGATCTCTCCATCTAGATGACGGCTTCTGAAGAACCTGGGTCCATAGGCTCTTTGCACTCGTTGTTCCTTTTTCCTATGCATATACCTCTTTGAGATGTAGCGTTAAAGAGGCATAGGGCATGGGAAAATGGGGCTGCAGGGGTATTCCACCAGCCAGCACCTGTTAAATCCTCCACTCTACATGTAGACACTTGTCAGCCCACAGGTACACAGCCGTGGGTTACTAGCGAGGACTGCAGAATCATGTATTGTAGGTAATTCTGGTGTCCTTGCGTTCCCTGTAATGAAAGATATTATTTTGCTATGTCACCATGTATTCATAATATGCATTTGTCTCTATGTGGACACATATGTAATTATTCCACTTTTGTTTTATAAAGATGACTTGACACAAATGAATTATGTTCAAATTTGTTTGAAAACAATTTGTTGAATGTTTTAGGGATGGCTGCACAACTAAATAAAGATTTCTAAAAGATCCTAATACTGTTCAATTATTACCAGCTGAATATAGAATTAGGGTGGTTATACACTAGGCAGTGTTTCAGACCACTGTGATGGCCAACAGTGACAAAGAAACTGCTTTAGTATTGTTGCTTTAAACCCATGAGAACATCTAGAAATATCTCAGTCTTTTATTTCTGCTATGTTCAGTGCCAGTGTATCATCCTACCACAAAGGCACAAGCTAAGGTATTAGCTCTATTTAGCATAAAGCTGATATATTGCAGATCATGAGTTACATTCCGTAAACTAATAATCAAAACAGCATTCTGATTAAATTGAATTACCATTTAAGTGTGTGGATTTCATAACTGAACTAAAATGTCAAAGGTTTTTCTAGTTTACAGCAATACCTTCACTGCATTTGGCAGATCATTTACCTTAATATTAGCATTCAAATTTGGCTCCAGACAGTCTGCAGCTATGCTGCTAGATAGCAAGGCTGTTAGCACTTCCTTGCCTAACCTCAAGCAGTTTACCCGATTGAAGAAGTGAAATTAAATATCAATTGTATTCAAGACACCAGAACCCCACCCTATTTCGTTCTGAAAAGACCATTGGGTCATTAATCTGAGCTGATATGTCAATCAGTGTCCTGAAATCATTCAGTCCTGATAGCATCAAATTGCAAAGCTATTCTGTCTCAATGGAAACAAATTCAGATGGGCATCCACAATACTAAGCTCGTACTTTTAGTTGATAGCTACACTGACATTTGATGAGCCATGTCAACTATTTACAACGTTTGTCGCTTCAAGTGTGTAATAATGTACTGTGGTCCCGCATGAATTTAATCCAGTAAACTACAGTTAGGCATACGTAGCCTATTTTTCTTTACGATAAAACACGATATAAAACCTGTTCTGAACGGCAAACCTCGGTCAGATCATATTTTAGCACTATCTTACTGAATTGTATCCCTCCATCCACTGTTAAAGCATAAGTGCACTTTATGATAAAGTGACTCAATCACTCCCATATTTAGCTGGTTGGTTGCAAGTAATGACTTTAACGTGAACGTAATAGCCTACACCTTTGGTAGACATGCGGGCGCCGTCCCCAAGAGTCTTTCAAGTGAGTGTGAACGGTTCAGTTGAAAGACAAAGGAGCTCAATGAATCTCAATGATCTTATAGTTAAGGATTCTTTGATGTCGCTTTGAAGATGCAAATCTCCAACGAGCATCCAATTCGATCACAGCCACTGGACACACTGAAAGCATTTGCCCAGAGCAGTCAGCGACAAGATCTCTGTCTCATCCACAAAAATGTGTTGATGAAGAAATTAAAGCTAAAATTGCAATGCGACATATTTCCACGCGTTTACAACGAATTTAAGTTGACAAAAGATGGCATGCCTGCAGTCTTGAAAGACTGTATATGCCTATTAGCGCCATCACTGTCAGTTGTGGCCAGTCTTGCCTCGATCTTCACAGTTCTGTACTTTATAGCTCATGCTTGCATAGCAGAAAATGGCAGAAAAACGGGAATTACAACACTTTCTGCAGCCTAAGCCTAATGCCTATAGCATTTACGGAACAGCCTAAATAGGCTATAGCATAAATTAGCTCCCTTTGTATTCGCCTTCTTGCTTTAGATCACCTCTAATCAACACAGCCATTAGTTTTGCGAAAAACAATTGTTTATGTTTTCTAGAATGTTGTGTGAAAATGTGTACACGATATTTATAATTCAGCAACAACTCTGGAGACAATATTTATAAATACGTTGTGTTTATATAAAACATTTACAATGTGACAATATATACCAATAGTATTCTTAAGAAATGAGAAAAATACAGTGATTCACAAAATAACATTAATACCCTGAAAAAAGGCAATGGCAAAATATCTAGATTCTAGACAGGATTGTTTTCCAACAACTTGGAAGAATAAACTGGGTTCAACATCCAGCAGTTCAGCAGCCTCACTTCTCAATAGAAGGTGAGAGGCAGCATCATCGCATTAATATGCGTTATATGGGGTTGTTGTGGTAGCTGTTGTGCGAGAAACGGTATGCCTTGGCTCGAGTGCGGGAAGAACGCGCTCTGGCAGTAGGCCGGGAGCTGTCCCGACAACGCATGGTGCTGAAATGAGGGAGCACGAGTCAACACGAAGGGCGGCAGCAGGTTAAATGGAGCTGAAAAGAATTCAGGACGTATATCTTGGATCTCACGCTTCAGCTTCATTCTTCTGTTCTGGAACCAGGTTTTCACCTAAAATAAACAGACACACAGTTAACCAGAGAGCCCCGTATAGGCAGTGAGCTCAATTTGTTTATGGGGTTATTTTACTCAAATAGCCTAGGCGGTCATGTCTTTTCATTTAGGCCTACCTGCGTTTCAGATAGTTTGAGCTTCTCTGCCATCTTTGTCCTCTGTGTGACGCCGAGGTACTTGTGTTTGCTGAAGGTATTCTCCAGTTTGTTGATCTGATCAGAAGTGAACTTGGTTCTCATCCTTCGCTGCAGGCTAGGCTCCCCCTCGCTGTAATCTCCAACATCACTCTCTGAGCCAGATGTGTAACCACAGCTGTCTGGATGAGAGAAAACAAAACGTTTAAACAGCAATACTAATTAGTTTTTTTTATTATTATTGTGAGCGCCCAGGAAAGCCAGGGGAATGTTTGACAAATAAACGTACTGTTTGGCGAGGTCGGTGAATAGGTGTTCCTTGGTTCCTTAAGAAGTACTTCCATCCCAGCGTGAAGGAACGTGTTGGCTTGGCCATTTGGCAAAAGTGAACAGCTCTTAAACCCTGTTTGAGACTGCTGAATGTTGTTCTTTGTGTCCTTTGGCGTTGTATAAAAACTTTTCGAAAGCCATTCCACAGAGAAGTTAGTCGCCATTGTGAACCCTAAAAGCAAAATGCGTTTTCTTTGCCCCTTGACTGACTCTTGGTCACTATATAGGCGGGGCACATGTCTATTTGCATATGCAAAGGGCTCTCAACGGAAAGATAAAAACTCGATAGTAGTTGTAATTGAGGCTAATAGGCACTGCAATTGTGGCATTTCTCACGTTCATGGCTGCATGATATGTCTAGGCGCCATGATGTCTGAGTATCACCTAGATGTAATCTCAGGTCATTGAATGATCCCTGAATAGAGTGATTAGGACCACATCCACAACACTGAAAACAAACCAGTTAGAATTCAACCATTTTTACAAGTAAGCTGCTCATTGCCTGTATTTTTGTCGTTTATTTATTAAACCCATAGTTTCTCAAAGTTCTGTTTGTGTCCCATGTGTTGGGTCCTCACACCTCAGCATTACAAGCAATTACATGTTTTGGCTTTAAAAAAAATAGATTATTATGCCATAGTCGCATATAAGAGGACCATGCTGATGATCTAATTTACATTTTGAGTATTTGATATTAGAGGTAAATGTATTTTTAATCTAACCCTAACATACAGAACATGAGACAGATAACAGAACGTGACGTCTTAATAAAACAGCACAAACGGCGCTTAAAAAACGTTTTTAAATGTTATATACGTATATTATTATGATTATTTAGACTTTAAGAGGCGCCCACCTGTCTGCACGCAAATTGATGACTGTGTGCCAAGGGAATTTAATGAATGCCCAATACATAGTTCAACTACAATATCTATTTTTAAAAAGGCCTATCCATAAAGACGCTAGGCGTTTGTAGCTGAGTGTCTTTCGTTTGGAGTCTTTTTCAAATTCTTCCTTTCCACCTGTATTGTTTCCGTGTTTTGATTATCTCAATTTATCCTAGGTTGTTAAGATACCTTTTGAATTATGTAATGTTTACATGTGAGCATATAGTAGCTATTAACCTACAGACATTTGCTAAAGTAATTTGGCAGGTCTTTGAGCCTCCTCGTTTTGCACATGGTTTAATCTCAATCATCATCTCATTACCTCGGGCCAAACTGTAAACTAGAGATCAGACTACTTAGCACACAACACCACAGACTCACTGGAGCCAACCACGAGGATCCCGGTAAGTGTAAACTCATCACAGAGAGGCTTCGTTTGTAATAATCGAAGAGCAGGATCTCCCAGTTATCCGACGTTTGAAGTGCGGTGAAAATGACATACAGAATTCGTTTACCCGCATATGAACTCTCAGCGCGGCAGGGGTTACAGGTGGTAGACAAAATACAGTAGACGCTACCACCTTCGCCAATGATCAGTGCATTGGATTACTCTGCTATAGTCACGATTTCATGTAGGATAGAATGATTTGTTTGTGGGAACCTTTTCACGGGATTAATTTTGATTAGAAACCTGAGGCTACTCTTAATAAATCCACCGATTACCATTGTCATTTTGATACTAAAGTTCGATTACATTTAATCTGTGTCCCACAATCTTGCATGAACATAATACTCAATCTTCAACCTATATTTAATCATTAAAAATGTTATGCCATAGCCAGATAACAATCAACACGTGGATAATTCCGTGCCTATTTGGCAATTTGCCCACAAAAACAGAATCACAAAACATAGTGGAGATACACGATATACATTTATTAAACGATAAATAGAGTTTATATCTAATTTATATACATCTTTACATCAAGTAGGCCTACAAAAAAATAAACACCATGCAGTTCAGCAAAAAGCTATAGATTGCACGTATATTGCCTATAATAAAATCTTTGGATTAAGTGTTTTAGTCAAAGTCACAATTCGTAGTCCTCAGTATAAACGCGAGTGGAGATAGGATGAGTGTGGAACCCTCTGTTGCTGCTGTATGGAGACTTGCGGGATCACGGCCGCATACAAGGCCGGGTTTGCTGGGTAGTATTGAGGGCGCTGCACAACGAATCCGTGGTACTGACCCACTGGGCCGTGCTGCAACATCACTGGAGAGAACGTTGGAGTGAAGTACTCCGTGCGCAAATCCTGCACTTCCCTTTTGAGCTTCATTCTTCTGTTCTGAAACCAGGTCCTTACCTGAAACACAATACAAAAAGAGTAATTATTCAGTTCAGTGCAATGGCATTTTAGATTTTAAGCACATTTACAGTTTTATTGATGTTGTTTCCTGAAATTAATTTTACCTGAGTTTCTGACAGGTTAAGTTTATGGGCTGTCTTGACTCTTTCTCCCGCATCTAGGTATTTGTGCTTGTGGAAAATCTTCTCCAGTTTTTGGATCTGCGCAGGGGTGAACTTGGTGCGCATGCGGCGCTGAGCCAAGTCCCTGTCTCCTTCGGTTCCTTCATCCACGGAGAGACACTCTGAAGACGCGGCCTCGCTTTCGTAGCCAGATGAGTAGCCACTGATCTCTGAAACTGTGAAAGAAGCCATCGATTAGACACACATGGTAATAAATGAAGATATTGTAGGCTAATAATAATATCTGAACTTCAGAATGTATAACTAACTTACTTGGCGATGCGCATTGTACAGGCGATATTAATATGGATTCACGGACATAGTCGTTCTCAGCAGAGTCCAGGCGTTCTATGGTTCTCTGCGTCTTTGGTTTTGGCTTTAGGTAATCCTTGTCGTAACATGTGGGAGGTCGAGGCTGCACCAAGCAAGGAACGTGGGGTCTTTGTGTCGCCATTTTATCCACAGGTCCTTGGTTGCTTTTTGGTGTGTCGTGATGGCTCTTGGCCAACCAGTCAACGGAGAAGTGCTTCACCATGATAGTATATGTCCTGGTCAATGAAGTTAATCCACTGGGAGACAGAGAAATCTGTAGTGACAGCTCTTGTCGAGGGCCGCTTTTATAGACCCCTGGCCCTTGGTTGAATTAACATTTGTAAAGGCGCGTTAACGCCTGCTCGATTCCAATGATTAGGACTAATGGCTCGTTATTGAAGTCTTTACATATCCTGTGAGTGTGTGAAGACCTGGCGCCACAAAGTCTGTGAGAACCCCCTGAGCTCATATACATTAGGCCTATTATAGGTCAGATGGAGACAGGGACCCCCCGAAACAAATGTATCTCAACCAGAGGTGCAGAGGTCCGATTTATGGCATTTGTTACCACATGCGTATGGCGACATAAGCGCATTTATATTTGATTGAGTCTCCCAAACTGTAGAAGTTGTAGAAGTGACTGTGAGGCAACTATAGTGGTTAAGAAATATTTATATATTTGAGGTCCATAGGCTATATCTTCAACATAGCTCCAGTTGCCAGAATAAACTGGGAAAATGTGATTATGCAGTTTGAGCACCATAACCATGCATATAGTAGTTTTATTTTGCTGTGAGGCTACTTATCCTACAGGTCCTTTCTTTGTATTTATATGCCTATACCTAATATTGCGTCCTTAGTTTAAATAAAGTTTATTAAGTTTTATCCCAAATTAGCCAACCCAATAGTCAGTAAATTGATTATCCTCAGAACGGTCATATGTCTCTTCCCAGGATTTGTGCAGTCAATTGCATGGCCAGTCCATTGCGAATGGTTTAGTGTTAACACGTCGTCGATACCTGGCGCGCCCTGGCGCCAGTTGCCCAACAGACAGCATTTGGCACCGCGGGTTCAAACATTGCAGATCAAAGGTATTACAGTAGCAACACAATTAGTCCTGGCTGTTGGTCATTTCAAATGTAAATGTGCTAAAACAATCCGCAGGGACACATGGGTAAATTCTGCATGCGCAAACATGCCTTACCTATATTCAATTGTTTTAGCAGGTGTGCGGTTTTCAGTTAAAAAATAAAATCACGTTTATGTGACAAGTTAGATGCATATACGTGGAAAAAAGCGAACTTCAATGATCTTATGGGTTGAACTCAGCAGCTATAGGGGACAATGGCTCAAAAATGATCGTTTAGCTATGGCAATACAGATAAAGTCGTGTTGAATGTCTCCTTTATCGGTGATCTGTCGCTATGTAGGCTGGAGTCTCTCGGCCTTTTGTGCTCTGTATCTGTGGCGCTTTGAAGATGTGCCCTGATCCCTTTAGATAACAATAAAAGCTACGTTTTCATCGCGGGAGGGCGACTGGGAAGTGGCTTTCACACAGCGCCTATTTCCTCGCTCCCCACCCCCAACACAGACAAACACACACATGACGTAATCACCCAAATTCATACATGATTATCAATGGAAAAACATGGACATAAAAGTACATATTACAACATTGATTTCGATTTATTTGGCTAAACCAATAACAGCTAACATGTAACATTCCATTTGCTTTGTATGTAAACAGGGCAGGAAGATATAAAAATAGACACTGAGCTGTCATTATTCTCAACATTCTACACACCAATATCCTATGCTGAATAACATCTGGTGCTTATTTATAATATATAGGTTTCTAACTGGTTTAACCTTTGATTAGAAAACGACCTATTGCATTACTAATGTGGTTTTCTTGTGGTCATTTTTACAAATAACATGAATGTATGACCTGAATGTATTACATAATGTTAAATTGTGATGTTATGTGCTAACAGCTAGAAGAAAACGTATTCAATTCATTTAAGTCTCAATTAATAATATAAATGTTTTACTGGCACAATTTTCTTAGGTTGGTTAGCTAAAGAAGAAGACATCCTTAAGAGCCAACTAATAAAATAGTTGCCTTTAAAATAATACATTATCTAATAATAAAACAGAATTTCTAAATAGTAACATCCTCAAATACTGTAATATTCCAAATTAACTTGAACCTTTGATTTAAAGATTAAATAACTTTCAGTTATTCTCATCAAGCTTTGTAATAGAATAAATGTTATGAATATCTTAGTGCAGTTTTTCATTGAGTACAAATGCAAAGTTAACATTGTTTGACAAACTAGCACAAAACACTAGAAACATTCCTATACTGCTCACATCTCTGCTTCCAGAACATTACAGGAGCCAGAGGGTCTTGGATTGTGGTGTGGACTGTCTGGGCTTGGCAAAGGAGTTGTTCAGGTTGGGTTCTGCTTGAACGTAATGTTGTCTGCCAATGCTGTGTGTATGCATGTGTGTTTTGCATTCTCTGATCAGCCAGTCAGGATTGAGTTAGACCTCTTAGGAGGTGTGCCTGTCATGTCCTCTGTGTTTACCCACAAGGATCAAGCATAAACCAGCCTTTCAGCTAGTGTTGGCGTGATGGGTGTGGACCGCGATGGGGGAGGGTGATCACTGGAAGCTGGCCTTGACCCGCCTCAGCGTGTCCTGGATCCTCCGCGCGTGGCGCTCGGTGGAGGGCTGGACGTTGGCCTGGTTGCCCGCGGCCAAAAAGTGGACGTCGCAGGCGCTGAAGTGACCGATGCGGAGCTTCAGGTAGACCTGCAGCTCCCGGTCGGGCCTGTAGGCGTATGCAGCCTCCTGGAAGGCCTGTACCTGACTAACCACCTTCGCTATGCTCCTGGGGAGGGAGAGAGAGAGAGAGGGAGAGAGAGAGGGAGGGAGAGAGAGAAAGAGAGAGGGAGAGGGAGAGAGGGAGGGAGAGAGAGAGAGAGAGGAGAT
>JAODUG010076104.1:0-13083 GCA_027564795.1 Aphredoderus sayanus
GTGCACATCATATGTCTGTGTAAGCTGTAGAATTAGGATTGGCACCTTCTATCTGCCACAAAGAGCATTTGGTCAGTTTGAACCCCAAGACAACAGGAGGGATATATTGTAATAATATATTTGTATTTAATCAAATCTGGTTTCTATAGTCTTAGGTGATATTTTTGGGAGTCATACGTATGGAAAAAAAAAAAGTTTCCGTTTATTTATTTGCTATAAATAAAGTAAGTGAGCTGACTCAATGGTTTACTATTGTGAAACTTTAATGTTTAATTCCAAGCTCACATCTGAAACCCTCGATTATCGTTAACCATGTTTTACAAATACTTGATCGGAAATTGTAAAAAAGGGACCAATATGTGCCCGGATTTTCAATACATAACCTTTTTCTGAAATGCTTGTATTAGAACTTGTAAATATATTACATGTAGAAAAATTTTTATGGAGGTCAAAGATGATTGATTTCCAAAAGTTAAAACATTTCTTCTCTTTGCTGTCAAAGCTAGTAGTTTTGATTGGAGCAACAGTTGTGCAGGCAAATCAATTTGCATGTATCTTAAAACGAACTGTCTCATTTTCACACTGCTATCAGATAACCAACTGTGATCTGCATTTACCATGTTACGGCTGGCATGGATTTGAGATTAGGACACAGCTGTCTCAGAGAACCTTATAGTGCCTCTATATTCCAGTTTCTAGGAGAACGGGATAACCTTTCCATCCCCTGAGGGCAGGAGCGAACGGCTGGGACCACCTGACACCGGATCACCCTTGTGGAATTTGGGGAATGGCATAGTCCGACTGCCTATAGTCTGTACCACCAAGAGATGTGTCATCTCTGAATTCTGTTTATTTGTTGGAACCATGTTGTGAAAACCTTCCCTTAAACTTTATATTCATCTTTTCAGCAAATTCCATAACAGTTGTTCTGTTCCATGCGTTAAATGTAAAGATCTATTCCTCATGCCTTCCCTCTTTCTTACACTACATTACCTTGTTTTCCATCTACAGTTAGGACATGCACACAACACACATTTAGAGATTCTACAAACACTCACTCATAAACACATAACCTTGTGAGGGTTTGGTGACAGTGTCTGTAGGCTTCAGGAAAACCTGCAAGTGGTACAGACAAGGCATCTTCTGTTTCACACCAGGCAGAATATAGGTCTCAGCAGCACAGGGCTTCTCCCTGACTTCCAGGGCTGGAATGGAAAGGGACCAGGAGACAGGGGGATTTGGAGTATAAAGGCAATTGAGAGTGAAAAAGAAACAAAAAGCTAGAGATAGATGCGACATGAATGGACAGACATATGAAGGATTACAGTGGGTGAACCTGGCTCAGAGTGACAGAGTTAAGGAGAAATTATAGTTAGATAGTTATTTAGTTTAACCATATTATTATTATTATTACTATTATTATTATTATTATTATTATTAGTAGTAGTAGTAGTAGTATACATGTATTAATTTATTTGTTTATGTTACATTTAATATGGTAACTGTATGTCCTGCACACTTTTTTACTCCACATTTAACGATTAATACTGCAAAGACAGATCAAATGTAGTCTTTTAAATGAACACCCCAGCATGGCAATTGTTAATAACTGTTCTTTGCAACACAGTAAACTTTCTTCTAGTTTTTAATTTCTTTCCTATGAGTTATCAGCCACATAATATAAATGTCTGTGAATGTGTATGTGTGCTGTGAGTCGGGTTGCCATGTGAGATTTTAGCAGCCTAATGGGCCCCATCCGCAATGTTGGAGCAACGTATTGTGGGTTCTGCCATTACTCACAGCAGATCTGAGAAAAAGTACATTATAAAACCATTCTCAAATATCTAAACTACTGGAAGAACACTCAATTGAGCTGTCAGGCAGTTACTCCAACAGCATCAACTACACAAAAGTTAATATCGCACAAGCCTTGTGTTTCTCTAAATATTTGAATCGTAATGAAGGAGTGTTCTGCATCCAGACGCCACAAAATGCTTTCAAGGGAGATTGTTGGCATAAAGGACATTATCAAGCAGCATATAAAATCCCATGTATCATGCATCATCACGTTTATTTACTTGGTGTTGAGATCAATATTTTGTTGGCGCACCATGTCGAAACTTGGAAGAACAAGCTGAGGTTTGAACCACATTGACATCTAGAGACAGTCTTGCACAGACCAGGATGGCTTAGAGAATTGAAAAACAGCATCAGTCAAACCCTCTCAGTTCCACCTGGTGACAGTGGTCCTGTGATATGTTTAGACTGCAGTGGCTGCAGCAACTGTCTGAACTGTTATTTACAAGTGATCTGTTGGATTTGTGTGTCCAGACATCTCCAAGACTACGCAGTGTCAACTGCAAACTGCTGACTAGTGAGATGCAAAAGTAACTGCTTTTATATACAGGAGCACTTTTCCAACCTATTGGCCACTCAAAGCGCTGTTGCCGCACATTCACCCATTCACACTAATATTCATACCAATTTTGAAATCCGATTTGAGTGGCGAGATACAGTACAGTACATATTCAATTTATGGATCGCTTTTTGGCAGAAATTGCGGTCTGGACATGCCAAACTTCAGAGTTGGGCTGCGTCAGGCGTTGCTATGCAAATGTTAGCCAAGAGTTCATCTCCCAATCTACTGCCCTTTGCCCACCCAGTTCCCTTCTGCCAGCCCGGTCAGATTTACTGTGGAGGTGAAAGTCAGGCAAGAGGATCTGGGAATATGGAGCTACAGTACATGCTGGCGGTCCTCTGGAACAAGGCTTGAAGACGTGATGATGGGCAGATGTGCAGTAATGAAGAGTTCGCAGGGCAAAAATAACAAAGCCAGTGATAACTGCTATAAATTGGCAGACACACCAAGCTGTCTGCCAAGTCTTCAGGCAGTGTCAGTTGGTTCAGTGTCGGTTCACCTCAGGGTGGATAACAATGTCATAAGTCAAGACCCTGCACTATGACATGAGTTACGGCCTCTCATTATGGCTGGACATCCCAGCTGGGTTCGAACTGTACATTTGTTCACTCACTCACTCATACCGGTATATAGGGAATATACCGGTAGTGTTCACTAAATAGAACACTAACTAGGGGATAAGGACAGACAGCCTTGATACATTTCAGACATATACAGTATCCACTACATATTACTGTATCTTTGTCGCATAAACAAATGGCAGATTATTCCCTTTGGCTACTATATATCCAATAAATAAATTAAATGGGTAACCTAAATTAACGTTATCCAAAAACTATTTTAATGTACTGTAGGCTAACTACAGTACATTAAAATAGTTTTTAAACTAGCAGTAGCCCTTTTTATATGGCTCTGGTATTACAGTAGAGCTTAATTATTTGATCACACGTTTCTGTATACAGTTTACACAACTAAACGTATCTCATATGGCAGAGGAGACATGGCACTCTCAAATTAATTACTGTTTGTGTTTGCGAGGAAGATTCATTCAAAAGTAGTAGTGATACTGTATGTCCACATTCAAATTACTAGTCTGTACATTTAACCCTCCCACTATCCTGGGGGTCGAAATGACCCAGTGCACTTTTTGCGCCAGCATAGGGCGCAAACAAGGACAGCAGGAGGGTTAAAAGTGTATGTCAAGTTGGTGAAAAACCACAACAATGTTGTCCATGTTGCTCTGAGTTTTCGCATAATTTAGGAGACCAGTGTTAAATTGAATCAGGGCAGAGATGGTTAAGATGCACAAAACATCCAGAGATTGATTGGATGTGTGCAGAGGTCAACTAGGTGTCAACTTAATATACTTTTTTGGTCAAACATTTGCATCATAAGAGCCCAAACTGTCTGTACACTACTTTTGAAGTGCCTCGTGACGATTTTCTAATGCGTTATATAATGAATGTTACTTTCAGTTGGGATGTTAGAGTACACTATAAAATGACATTTCAAAAGTGTACATTTCAAACAGCCAGAATCCTGTCTCTCATATGCTGTCTTTCCATCTTTCTCCCCTTCCCACATAATCTCTCTGCTGTCCCCTTTGGGTGACTGGTGGCCAGTGATGCAGGGTTGCCGAACAAGATCTTCTTATGAAAAATGTTCCACAAGAGTGCAGTGAAGCACAGTACAGGAAGTGAAGTCTGCGATGTTGTCACACGCACTTTATTTTTACAGTTTGGACACACGACACCCTCATATGATATGGGCGGTTAATCTCTCCGGGAAGAAAATTAATATTTTATTCAAGCAGAGCCCAAGTCCACTTTGGTATGAAGCCCCCAGCTGGACCATGGCACACTGCCTCAGACCCCCCATCCCCTTTTGGAACATGAGTGTCCTTAATCCTCTTAACACCCGATACAGACATAATCAAGGAGCTGCCCCATCCCATATCACGTTGTTGCCCACAATGACCCTAGACAGAGCAGTTACAATGTAGGTAGCTTGGCTAAGGCCCCAGCTTAAATAAACATGGACTTTCAATGGACTTTAACAGTAGTGTGATGAATGAAGGATTTATATTGCTTTGCAGATTTTTTTCGACATGGTAATTTCAGGGGATGAAATAAAATGTGCTGCCAAGGCAGGGTAATCGAAGCATGAGAGGCACTGCGCTCCGAGGAGATTTATCGCCCATGCGGCGGCAAGTTAGCCCAATGAAATGTTACCAGAGAGAAGCTAGAAACCCTACCATAGGTGTTTAAACAAAAACAAAACATGAGAGGGTGGGAGATACTGTAGAGGCTTTGTGAACAGACAAAAAAGTACAAAACAAAAGCATAAAAAATAAAACAGGGCACAGGGACTGTTACAAGGAAAGACATGGGTTAAAGTTAAAAAAGGACAAGAGGTAGGAGTAGGAGAGAAAGGACATTTCCCCCAGTTTCCCCTGCATCGAATGATCTCTAACACGTGCTGCTTATCTTATCGGATGAAAAGCGGCTCTCCTTTATTTTCTGCTGCCTGAGAAAAACAAACGGGGAAGGAAAGGGGACTTGTTCAAAGAGATTTCATCTGTTTTCCTTTCCCTCCTTTGACAGCCTGTCAGAACCACAGCTCGGGGGCCCCTGGAGAGCGGCCCCTGGGAACTGCGGGGCCCTGCAGTGTTGAAAAAGGTTATCTGCAATATATGAAGGTGTTAAACAGAGATCTGTCAGGGTGAGGCCACCTGCTGGTCTTGGACTGCTACAAGAGGAGGAGGCCATAGATGGAGAGAAGAGGAGAAGGGGCAAAAGGATTTAGAAAAGAGAAAGGAAGTGAAAAATGGCAGAGCGTGGAGACAGATAAGGACAGGGTGAAAGGGGAAACAAATAAAAAGAGAGAGAACGCAGGCAAGAGAGTGTTTGACATTCATTGTTTTATTGAATGAATCACGAGTGAGATATCAGTTGTGTATCCTGAGGCATTCAAGACTGTGTGTGTGGGTGTGTGTAGGGTGGAGTGGGGGTGTATTGGGCGAGGGGGAAGGGGGTGTTGGAGGTGATGTTAGCAGTGATGCCTCCCTGAAGAGTCACGGCTGATCCAAGCTCACAGCCGTCGTAGACGACTTCAATTGCATTACTGCCTGGTCACTGATAGAGAGGGAGGGAGGGAGGGAGAGAGAGAGAGAGAGGGAGGGAGGGAGAGAGAGAGAGAGAGGGAGGGAGAGGGAGAGTAAAGAGAAAGGATGGAGGCAGTGTGTATGTGTGCATGTGTGTGTGGAGGGGAGGGGGAGAGAGAGAGAGAGCAATAGAGAGCAATAGAGAGATATCAAAGAGTGCAGCAGCTCAAGGCTCTCCACCCACCTGTCCTGCTCATCAACCCCGAGGAGAATACACTCAATCCAGGCTAAATTATAGATTAAGGCCCGCTTCTGGCTGTGGCGCGGTGCCTGGTGGCTGGGGCTGGTTGAGTGTGCCTGGCACCAGAGCGGCTGTGGCCACTATTGCCTCACCTTGCTGCCTTATTAAAAGACAACATCAAACATGCCGAGCAGCTGAATAGCAGGGGCTGGTTAAAAAGACGGCATGCATATGTAAACATTCTCTCCGCTATGCTGTTTGTACTGCTGGGCGGCCTGCTTCACTTTTAAGAGCAGAAGGGGGGAAATGATTCTCTACCTATGGTTCACATGTATGTGAGGTGAATGTTACGAATTGTTTCAGAGTTTTGCGTAATGATTCAAATGTACAGTCATGCATTTTCCAATAATGTTGAAATATCAAATATTAGTTGGTTTTTCACATTTGCTGCTATGAACCTATGCAGTAAGGACAAACAACAAATCACACTGAATCTTGAGTTCTTCATGCCAGGGCAGTTTATTCACAAAACTAGAGGAGGGATTTGATGTGAGCTTTTCCCACTCATACTAATTTTTACACTTTCTTGCTTTACATTATTTACTCTTAGAGGTAAATTAATAATAGCAAGGAAAAATGTGAATGAGACCTTCATAAATATAGAACCTAATATATGAAAAATAATCATTGTTTTAATTTTGGCACCGGGGTTGAGATTGAAAATAGAGATATTTAGGTCTGCTGTACTAGAAAACATAATACAGCAACAATGTTATCTACAGTACAGCTGGGGAGTTTCCCCAGAATTCATGCAAAGCAAATCTCATAGGGCAAGGAAAGGCAATTACATAATGTCCAGAAATCAAACTTTAATGGTACAGTACGTGCATTTGCTTGCTCAACAAATCAGCATGCAATCTGGTCTGCATTACAAAACGTAATTGCAATTAATGTCAAACGAGTGACAAAATAACATACAGTACGTAAATGTACAGCAGCTGCCATACAGTATGTTTTTTATTGTTTGTTTTTAGCATTTTATTTTACTTACAACTGCAAAATGATTTCTGCTGGTAAGCGCCAAATGCCCATGAACCTGTTACAAAACCCTCCATATAATTTAGTATAATAAAAATGCTTTTATATTGAGTCTGAAAAATAAGGCATCTTATTCGACCCGGGATGCTCTTAGAAAGAACACACTGTTTCTGAGACGTTACAGAGAACAGGGAACAGAAACACACATTCTTAAGTGCTCTAAAACACTTAAGCTGTGACCTCACATTGGGCAATTATTCACTACATTTATATGCACTCATATTCCACTATTCATATTTTAGGCTGATATTCACCACTTCATTATTCATGAATACTCAATTTGAAAAGCATTCAGAGGTCTGCAGCCAGGCCACTATCATCACGTACAACAGGTACTGTACACCCGAGGTGCATTCAAATTGGTAAACAAAAGCGAACGCTCACAAACATTTTCAAACAGTTTTTCATTTGCTTTGAGTTCACTGCAAATGTTTGAGAACACACACAAACAGTCTGAGGAGGTAGTTCTCGGAAAACACACATACTGTATGCTGGACTAAGGGTTGCAGTTTAAATATAACAATTTGTAACGTTTACACAAAATGTTCAAATGTATGAGATAAAAGAAAACACTTTTGCTGCAAGTGTTCGACTCAGATTGCCAAATTTGAGCACACCTCTGTATTCTAAAGACTAGTGGAATACTTTAGGCATATTCTGAATTATAGGGGAATATATGTGCATGTGTATGCTTAGTTATAATGGTTTACAACCAAGAGGCTGCAACTGTGTATTCCTTCATTCCTGAACAGATTACATTTCAGGCTTTCATGGAAAAACAGCAATGCACATACTGATAGAATACATACTGTACATGCAATTCACAGAACAATAATATCAAAGAACTGTGTATACACAAAGAACATAGTGCCATGCAAACAGGTTTGCCACTGAGGTAAGAAAACATGTCTGGGAACAATGTCATGCTCCAGTTTACATTCAGAATGAAATCTAGGAGTCCAGGAGATAAATCACAGTGATTCCATATGGTTCTGTAAAGGCATTCAAACAGGTTTGCATTTTTGAGGCTTTTGCCATGATAACACATTGATAACTGCCCATCTTTGGTATCATATCATTGGTGTTGTACCAGTAAACATGTCAGGGGATAACACAAACATTCATATATATGTTCTGTGTGTATTGTATGTATGCAGGCTATGTGTGTGCACAGCATGCATGTATTCATATGTTTGTTTAGTGAATGTATGAAATACTTAAATATCATTTATATCAGGATGTAAAGTCAGTTCCTCAGTTGTCGGGTTGGTCATTCAAAGTGCTTACTATTTTAAAAGCACACTCCCTTAACACCAAATTTCTGCCACAGCTCGACTGTACACAAAAGTGTGTACAGCTTAGAAATGGTGGAGGCACTGCAGTAGAGATGAGTGCCAGCCACTCAGCACTCAGCTGTAAGTTTTAAATCACAACAATAACGTTCTAGACACAAATCAAGGAGTGCACTTTTAAATAAACCCACATTCATTTCATCCCTCTACAATGAATCTGTCTTTACTTGCCAGAGACCTGTGCAGAGTTCACATGGCCAACCAGCTCTGAACCACAGCAGAAATCTGGGAGACGTTTTAGGTTTTCTCCAGACTGTGGGCTCTCTGGTTGTTGAGTTAATTCTTGTGTAGACTCTGTGTTTTCTGGATGGATTTGATTGGACAACGACGCTCTGCGTGTCTGCTGATAGGAAGAGCAGAGTTCTTGCCATTTTGTTCGGTTGGCATCTATCTCATCGACCATTGGCTGAAGTTTCCTGTTTAGCTTGACCAGTGCCTAGGAAAGACGATATAATATTTATAAAAGACATTCCAATTTCACAATCATCATGGTTAACAGGGTCCCTCAGGGAAAGAAGTTTTTCTGGTGGTATCTACCTGGTACAAGGGCTTACAAATCCCGTCGATCCACTCCAGCTGTAATGCAGGTAATTCATCTTTGCGATTACGATCAAATATGGCCTTCAGGGATGTGAAAAGCTCCTGTTATTAATTGTTTTCCATTTGAAGAAACAGCCAGAAGAAGTGCACATGGTATGAACGTGGATGGAATATAACCTATGTACGATTTGGCGTTACTTACAGCTGGGGTTAACTTCAGCTCAGACCTCTCCCGGTCGCCTTGCTCAAAGAATTCACTTGTCACCAGCTCGGCAACCTTAGTATGTCAATAGCAATGAAAACTATTGTTAAAGATCTCACAAGATGCATAAAGCAGGGTCTTAAAGGCAGGTACAGTATGTACAACCTGTTTTTTATTAAACTCACTCTCTGTAATAATTTTAGCTTTTCATATCACAGCTCACTGAGAGCGTCTTCTGTCCAGTAGCAAGCTATAACCTCTTTATCTTTTTCCTCCACAATATATTGGAAAATACATTATGGCAGAACAACATACAGCAGTGATGAACAGCAAGAAGCAAAAAGAATCTTGCAATAACTGCATTTGCCATTCGTACCTTCAAAATTAAATACAATATGTGAAGCTGTAGAATAGATGCACTAACCTGTTTGGATATCTCCCATGGGCGAGTGACTGCACCCAGATCGCATGCTGTCATCAGCATAGACCTGTTGAAGGCACCGTTGGCTACTTATTACATGCCTCAATTATGGCTATGGTGACTACTGTGCTTTGTCACAGTTAAAGGTAAAGTCAGCGATTGTAAGCTAATAAACTTTCAAATTCAGCTAATAGCTCTTCATGGTACGCTCTTATGTGCACCACCCAACACTATACCAGCCTTGGAAATGTGTGTTCAATTTGGGGCTTCTTAGAGAGTTCCCTGTGGTATTGAAGGGAGAGGTGTTTTAATATTAACAATATTTCTACAGCATCGCTGACCCCACCTTTAAAATCCTTTGCAAATAGCTGACACCTGAGAACTTCTCTGTGGCCTTCATCGGTCCAGCTGAATTCTCCAGACAGCACGCAGTCAAAGAATTTTGTCCTGCGCCTTCAAAAGATAGTAATTAAGAATCCATGTCCTTAACAACAAACATTTACTGTCAATTTAAAGATTTGAAATTTGTTGAACTCAATGGTTTAGGTTAAATGAAGACCACTTACTGAAAATGCAGTGTGAGGTCTGTAGAAAGAATGGCCTGTTTCAGTAATTGCATCATGCTGCTGTACTCTTTAGAGCAGAGATTGGCAAAAATGTTGTGACCCTATTTGAAAACACAGTAAAGTAAAGATTAAAAAAAAAGGCAGAGAGGATAAGTAACGCCTACAAAATGTGTTCTTTAAGACAATGTATTGGTGAATTCATTGTTCACTGTCAGTGGAGCCCCCATTAGCAATGGTAATTAGCAAAGGATACAGACTCTCGCTGTCGTCTGAAAAGGGAAATCAATAGAAAATACAGTGCCCGGTGATCAAACTAAAACCTGACCCCAACCTGGGGTGAATCATCCTCATTAGGTATACCACATGGGCTACAGACAGGCACTTTGTGGTTTTTGCTCTCAGCCTGACACCATCATAAAGACTCACATGAGAGAAGTGAAATTACATTAAAACAAACACGTTTTTCACATTTACATTGTCTAATGTTGACAGTACAACTACCGACAAATGTACTACATGTAAGTCGCTTAGGATAAAAGTGTAAATGTAAATGTAAATGTAC
Organism: Aphredoderus sayanus; assembly: GCA_027564795.1. NCBI lineage: Eukaryota > Metazoa > Chordata > Actinopteri > Percopsiformes > Aphredoderidae > Aphredoderus > Aphredoderus sayanus. The sequence continues at coordinate 10,505 of JAODUG010076104.1, forward strand.
ATGCATACAGAACTCCACTAACAATGATAATAAGAACTGCAGTCTGTAAACTAGTGGTGTATAAAGGCGCCTGGAGCACACATAAACAATGCAACAAACACCAGCTGATGACCCTGACCCTGATGAAAAGCGGCCTGACCTCACTCTGAAGGATCATGACCGCGTGGTTGAAGTGATGGTGCTCCAGGGTGGCTGAGGTGCCATACAGCAGCGACAAAGCCGAGCCTGTCCTGCGGGCAGAGACACAGCATGTTTACAGGCTCGCTCCCCATGGCAAGGTGTCTGGGTTCCCCGCGGCACTGCCGGCAACCTACTTGGCCTGAAAGGCATTGTTGGTGCCTCGGTGGTCCAGGTCGTGACACAGGCAGCCCACCATCAACGCCAGCATCTCTGCGTCAGACAGCAGCTCCTGGAAGCCGGCGGTCTGGCGAGAAGAGTGTATTTTCCCTAAATCAATAAAGCTCTGAATAATAAAAAATGATATTCTCTTCACTTTTATGTCAATGTACTAGAGTTATATAAGCCTTTAACCATTTCCATGTATTTTATATAACAGCAGTGACTGTAATGCCTCAGCTCACTTTATCTAGTCACGGTTAACTTCACAGTTGCATACAGTAGTTTACTTTTGACATTGACAGTATTTAGCAGACGCGTGTATCCAAAGGCAGTGCATTTGTCGTTCAATGGATTGGTCATGGACCAGCTATGGTAAGCAAACATCACTGTAAACTAACATTGAATGATAACAGAAGCATGCTGTTAGGGATAACTAGTGAACTGAGCTTGATATAAACAGCCTTTGCTCTGACTTAAAAGACTTACAGTGATCATGGCAAACATGCACTGGGACACATTGAAGGCGTGCCTCCAGTTATGATACGCCACGGTTCGGTAGTTCTTCCTCACAGTCAGAAGCCAGCGACAGAGGACCTATGAAGGGAGATAAGCGGTATGATGAGTACTTTAGGTTCTCGTTGGGAGCCCACAGGAACATCTCCTCCGGGAATGCACCTCGTAGTCGATCTTGAACTTTTGGACCACGGCGAGTTCCAGAAACATCCGTAGTGAGGCGGTGATCATGGCGTCACTGTCCAAAGAGAAGTCATTGAAGTGAAACTCGTCGATGCCCAGCTCACTGCTCAGAGGGATCTTGGCCGCCTTAGGGAGAGAGGCAAGGCCTGTCAATCACAATGCCCAAGTAGTAATAAAAACTAAAAACAATCCAAAACACTTAGCAGACATCACTTCATTTTTCAGCTGCTGACACTGACCACCAGAATTCAGAAATTCTGAATAGTGAGGGCATGCATGAATGTTGTCACTAGGTATTACCTTGAGTCTGTCAACCTCTACCTTGGAGCAGGTAGCATGGTAGGACAGCATCTGAGTGAGAGAGCAGAAAACATGCAGCATGTGATTTAACAATAGTGATAATACCTTTTAACAAATTTAATAAACTATGGCACTAGATTAATATATTGTAGCAAACATGGACTCCCAGTATGAACCGCGGTTGCATAATCTGTTTATTTGTACTTATTTCATGTTATAGCACCTTATACTGACTAGAAACTAAGTTTATTAATACTAGTACTCACGTACTAGTATTAGCATAGGAAGCACCATAACCTAAAGTGTTCATAGCTAATGTGGCGCAGGCTGGGTTAAGACGGAAGGTGGGTTGATGTTGTACTGTAAGAAAGTAAGTAAAATGTATTTATATAGCACATTTCACAGATAACAATCACAAAGTGCTTCACAAGAACTGCCATCTCTCTGCTATATTAAACAGCTACAAGCCAAAGAGCATTCCTGTCTCCTGGTGGATCATTACAATACTGTATTACTGTATCTACTATATTCACTTCGTGCAACTGGTAAGAACTCCTACTGCACTACTAATACTATATTCCATATTTAGAATATTTTGAATGAGTCACAACATTTTGGGTCAGACGGAAACTGGAGGAAAAACTGTCATGGTTTTGTGACAGAAACCAGGAACCGTGCTGGTAATGAGAGGTTGGTAGCCAGTGCACACACACATTTATTATGAATAATTTATCAATGACTTAAATATTCAGGCTAGACAGAAAAGACCACTGCGCCCACGCATGCCAAAGTAACTACGTATAGAGCTGAATGAGCTCCACTGCTCACGATGTGATTGTAATCAAACTGCTGCTTTGCTTACATCCAGTGCTACCGACTGTTTAGCCCAGGTCTTCTTCACTTGATTGTACATCATTGTGTTGTTGATGCCCAGACCGCAGAATATAACAAAAGCCTGCAGTGGCAAGGAAGAACAAAAGGAGATAATTAAGAACCTACAGTGTGTTATGAAAGGTGCTTCATACAGTACATTTAGCAGATAAAGACATGAGCAGAGAATGACATCACGCTCCCTCCCATATGTGTTGTAATCCGAGCTCCTTTTGTCTTTGTTTACATGGACGGGATGGCCTAGCATGCATGTTAGAGTGTGTGTGTGTGTGTGTGTGTGTGTGTGTGTGTGTGTGTGTGTGTGTGTGTGTGTGTGTGTGTATGTTAAACAAAGACTTTTTTTTTGTCTTCAC
>JAODUG010076115.1:0-13081 GCA_027564795.1 Aphredoderus sayanus
GAGAGAGAGAGAGAGAGAGAGAGAGAGAGAGAGAGAGAGAGAGAGAACAAATAGACACATCTTTAGAAACACTTTGGCCATATTTCTAAATATATTAATCAACATGGAATTATTTTGTTAGTAGGCTGAAAAAATAGGTTACCTATAGTCTATTTGAATAACCGATTAACTTATTAGATTTCTTAACTACCGCATTGGTCCGCATGTCGTTAGGCCTACTTACTGAGGCTATAAATTAAACGACACTGAGCCTCCTACATAAACCTAAATTCTCCTCATTAGAGCTGAGGCACAAACGGCAATGGCGATTAGGTCGCACTAATTAACCAGTACCATTGACAGACTATTCCCTCATTATCCACCCTCTCATCTGATCGTTGGCCGTCAAGACAGCTAACGATCAACAGACTAATTCATCAACTGACGAGGTTCAAGGGAGGGAGCCCCGCGTTACACGTTCATTTGTGTGACACATGGGAGCTAATTAGTTCAATTATTAATGCATCTAATTAAATAGCTTCGTTAGGTAGATAATCGTTGTTTCAATGCCGTCTTTCATCGGCAGCAGATTAATGAATACATCAGGGGTTAAAATGTGGTGCTTTATTGTCCTCTCCACACATCAGTGGGAACGAAATAGTTGGCTCTGGAAGGTGCATAGAATTCACAGGCCAGGCCATTAGGCTAATGAAGCTTTAAGCAACCTCGCTGACATTAAAGGTGAGTGGGGGTATAGCCACGCATGGTTACAGTTGTAATTATCACTCTCTTAAAATTGGATCCCCTTTGGCCATCTGCTGCAGCTGTCACCATGTCCTTGAGAGAGAGGTTGCATATACCAAATATAGTATAGGCTATGCTTCAAGGATGAAACTTAATTGTGAAAGATTACTGTCCTAAGATGATTCTGGCATATTTCTTCCCACGTTTTCCTTTTGTCCTGTTGTAGAGCTATCAGGCAGGCTATGTTAAATATACAAGCTACAGCACCCATCTTGTCATGTTACTTAATAGCCTCACAAATACAAAATTTGGCACAAAATAGTATTCCCATTTGAAGAGGAAAACATGCACCCACCTGTTGGCTTACCCAAGTTCCCTGGAAATCAGGAGGTTGAAACCTAAATAGGCACCTTATTTGAGAAACACACCTCCTGCCTCATTAGCTAAGTACCTTTAAATACTGGAATCCACAATGCCGATAACGGCTATTCAGTTAAAGCAGAACATGAGGTTGAAGTTCCTCTTGTCGAGATGCCCACTATATGGCACGTTGACCACTAGGTGGCATGACGACTCTAATGTTGTGTAAAACCTGTCACATATGTACACAGTATATCTCCAATTTATTCTTTGGTTTCATAATGGCTTTTAGAAAAATTAAAAGAGGTAATAATGAACTGCACACATTCACATTGTTTGTAGATGGTTTATAGGCTGAAAGGCTATATTTACCAACTTTGGGCCTGTACAAGATCTTGGTGACACAAAATTAAGCTGTGTCCATTGCTGTGTTGAGCCACACCCTAACTCAGCTTGATGTTTCCCCCTTGTACACGTCCACTACCAAAATGAGGTACATTTTCCAGCCTGATCCCAGTCGGTCCCCATGACAAGAAGGGGTGGGGACGTTATTCTTGAGATGGTTGGCGGGGCCACCTGGGGGTTCCCATGGAGAATCTGGTTGGTCTGCATGCACACTAACGGGTGGCACACTGGCGGGCACGGCTATTACCATACCAACCAGAAACAAACTACAAAATGTACAATTTGCTTTTTCTTACATTATACATTTAGATCTTATGTATTTAAGAGTGAGTGCTTACTGTACATTGTAATTAAATACAATTGACAACATTACTGTCAACATCACTTGTTAGTTAGGTTCAATGAATAATCCAATAGCAAGCCTAGTATTAGGGCTATCAAAAGTTATTATATAGCACTAATTACCAAAACTACACGCCTACTTGGACATCGAACACATTTCTCCAATTCTATTTTATTTATTTCTGTTATTTAGCCTTTGTTTATGATGTCCATGGTGTTATGGAAATGTACAGTACAGTCAATGATTTTGTTATGAACAAGTACAATAAATGATAGTAGAGAAGAGAAACGTGTTCTCACACAGCACGCCACAGCCCTAAAACACATTTATTAGGCTTTGTAAGCCTACTGGATGTTGTTGTGCATGTGCTGAGCACTTTCTGATCACAGCATGAGGATGTTTGACACGGTTCCCCCAAACTACTGCACGGTGAATGTACCGCGTCATTCATCTGCAGTGAAACCGTCACACAGACTTCCGCCGCTTCCCGAAGACGTTGTTGATCAGCTTGGCCATAGACTTGGAGCCGCTGTAGCGCCGGCAGTCCATGCGGTACTTGAGGCGTTCCATCACCCGCCGGATGAGCTGGGTAAAGAGGTTGGCAATGTCCTGGTAGCTCTCAGCGGCAGACACCTCCTGGAAGTGACACTGGTTCTCCTCGGCTAGGCAGCGCCCTTCCACCTCGAACACCTGACGAGCATGGCACAGGTCTTGCTTGTTTCCCATCAGACAGACAGGCACACCCACCTCCCTGGTAGACATACAGTAGACTCGAGATGGGCCGCTAACACTGAAAATACACTAGAAACAGCCAATCGTAACAGTTGTCCCACCTTAACATGGACAGCAGAACCATATGGGAGCAAAGGAGATCAGCCAATCAGGCAGGGTCTTTTTATTCATACCGAAGAAGTCTGAACAGACATACTAACTTTATAAACACTTGTATGTATCGAGGAGTCTTACATGCTGATGGAGGAGAAGGTCTGTATAATGGCATATTTCATCAAGTCCACGATGCAGCCAGAAAGAGGTCTGCATGCGTACCCTTGTACAGTATGTCTGTCTTTTTTATACACAAATGTTACATCTGAATAGTTTGCAGCTGCTGGGCCCATTGAGTTTGTACAATATCCTTCATATCCTGCACAAACACAGTTTCAACATTGTAAAAACCGACTTTTGTTAGTAAAGGGGAGAGTTTTCTTAGAATATCCATGCATTTAAATCTGTTTTAAAGCTCCACCTATTACCGTATTATCCCTAATGTATTTTTTTCTTAAATATCATAACTGCAACATGTCAAAAATGCATTTTATAATGATGTATGGATTCCATCAATGTATGTTTTGAATTGCAAAACACAATAAGAAAATGTCCAGTCTCAATTCTTCTGAATAGTTTGGAGGCTCACATTGGTGGACTTTATCGCATCATGACACACTGATGCTAGTTAGTGTTTCTATTAATTATTAAAACATGTTAAAGTACATTCATGGGGCTAAATAAACATACTCTCACCCTTTGCAGTGAGGGTGTGCCTGCCTAATCTGTCCAATGATGTTCTTGGCAGATATGAAGGAGGTCCTGTCGCTGATGTTGTACACCACCACAAAGCCATCTGCCCAGTCTACTGGATCCTCCATTATACACCTGGCCTTTGAGCTCTGTCAAGGACAGCACAGTGGTGATGTATTACAATATGTAAATTAGAATATATAAAATAGCACATTTTACATGTGATATTTAAATATACGGTATTATGTGACCGTAAACATCCTATCGTCAAAGAATCAAACTCTTTTCACAGGATACTGTAATCCCAGTTCCATTTAAGGACAAGACATGCGGTTTTTGATAATATCTTGTATGCTTGGACAACACATTTGATATAAATGTATGAATGTGCTTTTGGAAAGCAGGCTATGTTTGACATCATAAACACTGATGCTCCATTCTCACAAACATTACCTTTACTGTCCATTTCATTCTAGACTTTATGAAGGCTGTAGATTAATTGTAGAATATCCTACAAGGATTGGTTTACTGTGTGTGCACTTAACCAGGAAAGACAATAACCTGCCATTTTCTTTTCAATAATGTACTAACATTGTAGTAAAAGGTATTGCTGTGTTTTGACCTTGTAACCAGCGGGACAAACAGGTTATATGGCTCTCTCCATACCCAGCCATCAGCACACATTCCCCTGAGACACTGATGAATCTCATACTCAATACACCAAACTTGTATGTGCAAGATTAAACACAAAACCAAGGTAAACATCTGACCTTGTTGCTGTTCATAGTGTGTGTGTGTAGTCTAGCAAAGGAGACAAGTATATCTTCCGACGATACAGTATGTATCATAAAAACACGAATAAACCAAGTATTTAGAACTTCCATTTAATGCAGTGGGATATTGCAGTACCTGGGAACAGGGATCAAAGACTTCTATATTCAGCTGTCTGCCATCAATAGAAAGTCTTTTTTGGTAAAGGGAATCTGCACAGAAAAACATTACATTAGTATTCTTTATCTTTATCTAATCTAATGTAGCTAATAAAATCTATAAAATATATTACTTTATTACCACATGGAAATTATTTATAAATGTATACACTAATGTTGTGTGTAATTTCTGTGGCCAATCGTATTGCTCTATGGAACAACATGTATACCCCTTTACAATGAAGGAGTACAGTTTAGAAAACACTCACTGCTATTGGAAGCATATTCACCGATGAAGCGTCTGGTCAAGAACCGAACAAGGACAGCTGGAGGCAGAACAGACCAATCGCAAAACAATATGAATGATGAATTCACTATGCTCTCATTCCTCACAGGTGACAGCCATGGGAGAAATGACTCTACTTTGCTCCTGCAGGCTCAGTAGTCAAACTTCTCTGGGACTGATGGAGTGTAACTTGAAAGGGCTGGCTGGTTTTGCTTGAAACTGTGTGCATACTTTCCATGCTGAATGGTTATAATTCCTCCTTTCCTTCCATACACAGTTGGCCCGTGTGGTGTGGTAGAGCTTTAGGCCCATGCACAACTAGATTTAACAAAGGGCCAGAATTCTGTTTAAAGCTTAACCATTGTGATGTCCTCCAGGTCAAAATGACCTACATCACAAGCTCTTTGTGGCAGATAGAAGGCGCTAAACCTAATTCTACAGCTTACACAGACATATGTGTGCTTTGCTGCCACAACAAGGTGTGTGTTTGAAACCCGAGGACAACAGGTGGGTTAAAAGACACAGAAAACAACACAAATACATAAAGAAATAATTAATAAATAAATAAATACGCACAGCAATGACAATTTTAAGGACATCAAAGGTACATCATTGTACTCCCTTTAACAAGGGTTAAAGGGGGTACAATGTGAAGAAAAGATGGGTTTCCATAACACATGCTGTTCAGTACATGTACATGCACATGTACTTGAGCTACGAATTCAATGAAAGCAGTTCCTTAACCAAGAGATTTCATGGTGATTGGAGGCTAAATGTATTTGGGTCTGAGGTGCTGGTTCTCTTAGTGTGACATGTAGTGGCAGAAAGTCAAATATAATAGAAGCACTTTATAAGGCTGTTAGGCTGGTCAATAATATTGTAAATGCTGTAGGAGTGGATGCGTTGCACAAGGGTTACACTGACAAACAAACACAAACACACACACACACACACACACACACATATAAATGGCACATTGTAGAGCCCCAGTTGGCCTATCTCTAAGAGTCCTTGAGCAAAATGCCTATTCTGGATTTAGTAACCCCTTGTAGTTGCTCCTTGTAGTTGTACAGTATATTGCTTTGGATAAAAGCATCCAATAAATGACTAATTGTAATTGTTGCTGGTAATACCGCCTTAGAGCCTTGTAAATAATAGTTTAAATGTTGTAACAAACAGTCAGTGGATCAGTGGATTAGAAAACAAACAGACATCAATAAATCAGTAGATCTTTGCAATTGCTGAGAGGACAGAACATGAACATTCTGTATATTGGACAATTCTGAATAGGCCTATAGTATATTATCTTATTATACTGTAGTGTACTGTAATAAAATGTTTACATTTTGATTATGCATTATATCTTATAATGTATATTGTACTGCATTACAATGTAAACTGGATAGATTCCCATCATAGCTTGTAATACCTTTTAAACTACATTATGTGAGTTACAACCTACAGTATACAGTATATAGTATATTAAAATGTGCAATATGATAACTGGAAGGGCCTTAGATGTGTTTCAAGGCCCTTGGTATTCTGCAGAATTAATCTATTTGTAGCCCCTCCTGGGATACAGTGACAATACAGCAGTCACTTACCTGACTTGCCAGTGCCTGGGTTCCCCAGCAGGGCCAGCTTGATGGTGTTCATGCCTGGGATGCAGTGCTCTCCTCTCCTTTGCTCTCTGTCGGGTCCTCAGCAGGCTCTCTGGAGGCTCAGGGTCTGTGTTGTGTCTGCTCTCTGGGTGAGCGTCAGCAGCACTCTAATGCCCCCTGAGGTCTGAAAAGTGCCAGGATTGAAAAACAGAGCTGCCACTACTCCCCCCCCCTCCCCACTCTCCTCCCTCCCTCTGAGCGAAACCCCACCTCTTCAAAGAGTCATGTCGCTCTTTTCTAAAAACGCTGGGAGAGTAGGAGGAAGATAAATGCCTCCATCTCTTTTTTTCTTGTTTTTCTTTGTCTCACATGTTGTGTCTTATGCCCCTGTCTGGCTGCCAAATTCTCTCGCTCTCTTTCTCTCTCTCTCTCTCTTTCTCACTCTCACTCGCACCCGCATGCACACACACACATGCGCGCGCACACACACACACACACTCCTATTTTTTTTTTTCTATATGTTTGTTTTTTTCTTCTTCAGGAATTGGTTGCTTTTTTCTTTGTCACCTCTCTCTCTCTCGCTCTCTCTCTCTCTCTCTCTCTCTCTCTCTCTCTCTCTCTCTCTTTGACTTTTCCCTCTTTCCCATCTGGTACCCCTCCTATTGCTGGCTGTGACATTGAGAGGCTAAAAGGTCACTGAAAAAAGTATTGTGTTGCTCAAAGTCTGAGTGGTTTGGCGGCTGTAAGGGCTATACCATCTAATTTCTGGGCATTTTTATGTTTTTTCACAGAGAAGTGTAGTTTTTGACTGTCTTATACCAAAAAGGTCAGAGCTTTCATTTTTTGGTCTTGGTATTCTCTTTGTGAGAAGATCTGACAGTATCCTGCAGAGCCCCATATAATTTTATGGTCGTAAGGAAAATCATTTTACTGGGCTATTTCATAGGAAGAGATGCTGGGGAGAGAAAAAATTAACTTTGCAGGAGATTCATTGTATTCAGTGAATTATGTTTATTTACTGAGCAGCTTTTTCAACACCATGACCCCTTGCCATGGGTATAACAGAGACATGTAACATTATGAGCAATAACAAGAGAGGCCCGGGCCTGTCCTAAGACATTATGGACTCACTCATACATCCAGATTTAGGATGAGCAACCACTCTTCCTCAGCCCATCCAAATAAAATATGCCACATGTGCGCCACAAATCACCCTGTGCTACCCTGAATTTTTTACAGGATAAGTCAGCCAATATAACTAATATGTTTTGGATCTGGACCACATTCTTCCCCCATGGGGCCTTTTGTGTGCCTAAGCAAGTTCTTAAAGGAGGCCGCAGGTTTTTAACCATACCTCAGCCAAAAGAACGGCCCGCTATGATCCACATTGACATTATAAATGTTAATAGTTTCAAAAAATAACCGACCCTAGGTGTTAGTCTATAAATCAAAAGCCCTTGTAAATGTTTTGAAAATAAAGGAATGTTTTCTAAAGTCACCAAATAGGAGGGCTGTCCTATTGATATAAATGATCTAATGTTTCAAAATCCATGTTGCTTAAGGACTAATTATTAATTAATAATGATTAAGGCCCAGTCATAGATTAAGACGTAAAACAAAATAGGAACTGGTGAACATCTCATTACCACAGTATGGCCGTCCCTTGTGATTCAAGATGAATGGCATGCAGACTGCCTGGACTTTGTTATGTTCAAATACACTATTTAACTCCCTTCAAGGCTGTTGACATATGCATATGGAGATATGTTGGCGTGTGCAGGGCAGGGCATAATGTTAGATTTGTTGAGTATGTTTGTATATCTTTAATTACAATGCATATTGAAAAATATGTTTCAGTCACAAAGAACCATTAAACACAATAGATTTCTTGACCCTGAAGAACACAATTATAATCAGTGTTTAATTGAAAGATAGCAGATCCAAATGACTCATGGTAAATAAATGCATTTCTTGTTAATCTCTACTAAGGACCTCTCCTGGACTGATACATGTGGCTGTATGGGGCGGCTTCACGTGCACACACACACACACACACACACACACACACACACACACACACACACACACACACACACACATACACAAGATCTATTAATTAGCCAGTCTAATCTGAACAAGTGAGATTTAAAGGGTTTCTTTCTTAACACGCATACCTGTACAGGCCTGTACAAGAGGTACTGGGGGTGACAAGGGGTAATCCTTCCATAATGACTGTACTGCAGGAACCTGGCTGGGAAAGAGGGAGATTTGTAGTTGTTCATCTTACATGACATACAGTATCATTCACTACACCATACATGATTTTCATGCATTGGAGATTTGTTGTGTAGAACCCAGGAAGTAACTTTACAGAATAATACACTTCATATTGATATATTCATTACAATGGCTTTGGAATGGCTTTTATCTTAGTAATGAAACATTAAATCTGTCTTTGGATTTGTTTGCTAAGTCTTGTTTACCATAGAAAGAAATCTGAATTGTATTTGTCAAACCATTAAATACAGGACATCCAACACCTATAGGGTCAATTATAAAATAGATTACTGTGGTTTTAAATGGCACAGCATAGACTCAATGTGCAGATATAATTGACTTTTGACAGCTACAGTATATGTTCTCTGAGCAATGAACCCCTAGACCATTAGTTTTTCTGCCCCTTGAAGTTAATACCCAAATTCTGGCATTCATGCAGATGTTTTTAAATCCTCCACAGTTTGATGAATATGAACTGAAATTGCAGATGACAAATGTGGTACAATGAGGCTTGAGATCTGTTGTCTGGGGCTTTTTTGAGGCCTATCTTTGAGAATTTGGACATGTTATTTTCCTACAAAAATAGTTTTGTTTCTGTTTTAAACCAGTGCAGCTTTTACCAGGAACTATAAATATAGAATTAAATAAAAATGCAAAATGATCTTTATGGTATCAGCTGCAGCACTAACTATTACTTTTGGAGATGTGACTGAATCATGACACACACACACACACGCACACACACACACACACACACACACACACACACACACACACACACACACACACACACACACACACACACACACACGCATATATATATATATAATATAATATATAATTTCTTTTTTGAGTCTGCTTTATGTCAATCCAAGACAAATATGCACTTATAGTTCCCTCTGTTTACATAATTCAGATAAAGAGGGTTTGTTTTAATGTACAGTTTAAAATCTATTTAATCCTGTTGTCCTCAGGTTTCAAACACATACCTTGTTGTGCCAGCAGTGCACATCATATGTCTTAGTAAGGTGTAGAATTAGAATTGTTGCCTTTTATCTGCCACAAATAGGTAGTGCATTGGGTTAATTTGACCCAGGCGACAACAGGAGGGTTAAGATTAAATACAGAATAAACAGTCTAAAATAATGATGCTCACTAAGAAGACTAAAGAAACAATGCATCAAGTCTTTGGCGCATGGTCTTGGTTTTGGTTAAAACACTGGTTTTATTTCTAAAAAGTCATAATTTACCCGCAGCAGCAATACTGTTAATGTGAGGAAGATCTACAATCATATGCCTCACCTTGTGATATACAGCCACACCATTTTTTTATTGCCTGTTAATTGCTGGTTTCAGTGTATTTAATTATTCTGTTGTGTGTTTACTGAATATTTGATGTATCCCGTTTATGTATTTCATTAATTGTTATACTTTCTTTCTCTCCTTGTTCAGGGTGCGTTGGAGGGGTAGGGGCGTCTATGACTCCATGTCTGGCTCCATGTCTTCAGGATGTTTGTTTGTTTGTGCTTGTTGTTTATTGTGTTCAATGTTAACTATGGGTTTTCTAATGGATAATGATCTTTAGGAAACATTACATCTAGTGAGACTTGTATATATTTATAGATGTCATTGAAATAAGTATCACTATGCAATTTAGAATGGTCTCACCCAATTGGTAATTAAGCTGAGTGTCAAATAAACCTAGGTGTGTTTGTTGGGGAACATGTGTGCTGTGATTAAGGATGGTCTTGTTAACTGCTTCTTACCCATAATACTGGAATGTTGCCTGCTGTGTTTGTCCTACTCCAACTAATCAATACGGCAACTGTCATTGCTGAATTAGGGATTTATCAAACTACCCTACAAATGATTTACAGTGATATGTCTCTGTGATATGAAGAGACTAAAAGAGGGCTAGAGAGTATAAGGGAGTGAACAAGAAAGAAAGAGCAAGACGTAATAGTAAACGAAAGAATGAAACATTTTGTAGAAATAGGCACAGAGAAAGTATTCCTTTAAAAAGTTTGCATTTTTAATTTAAGGGAATGTTATCTACAATGCCTAATAAACTCTTGTAACCTACCCCGATACATTAGGCTGTTGTCTTATTCATTGAAAAATGTTTTTAGACAAAAAAGAGAAGCAAATACAGTTACAAAAGATAGGTTTTTCGAACACTGGGGAAATATGAGTAGCTCTCCACAAGAGCTATTTTGTTTTGCTATTTCTTTTTCTGACATATTAGCCTCAGCAAGACTTGGAAGAACATTATGTTCTTCCAACGGCCTATATTTCAACCATATATGTGCAGCTGCAAGTCTTCGCAGTGAGGAAACCTGGAACACAGTCCAGTAGAAACAATGGTCCTCATTTATAAAAAATAATAATATTTAATAACTATGTTCAGATTTCATTTTGGACACACATGACAATAACACAAACTATGTAAACCATGTCTACAAGTTTAACATCACAAATGAATAAAAAAAATAAAAAAGATTTTTAAATGAATTTCTGATAGCCCTACATCAGAGCCCAATGAGGTGGTTGGACAGGAGGGGGCCCTTCTGCCATGCAATGCACACTGACAGAGAACATTTATTGCTGAGAAAATATCACCATAACTTCATTGGCATATCTCATATATGACAGGTACTCTGTCTATAGTTTTAAGAATTGTTCACACTGAATTATAATTTCCATGTTTTTTATACTTTCTACATAAAAATTCCGTTCCTGATATAAATAGATCTCACAGAAACATGTAGCTCTTAATAAAAATGAATGGGACTACAGACTTCTTTTATTTTGGATGTCAGAATTTTAATTATTCCTCTAAGCCGGACTGTGAGAAGCCCTTATTCTTTATCCAAGAAGTAATAAGAGCACATATCAGACTGAAGGTTGTCCAAAGACACAAAATAACACAATGTGTCATCGCTAAATGTTGAGATAAAAAGGAAGGGTAGTTCCAGTGAGTTGATTTAGACCTTTGAAAATATCACATATCTAATAAAAAGCATAGTAGCCTAGCTACAATGCAATTGTGCCTCCTAGTGGGAGTTGTTAGATTAGCAAATGTGAAAGCACAGACCATAATAGTTATCTGGCTCATGCACAGACCTGAGCTAGTCAGAGACAGTAAATCATCCACATTCAGTATAGCAAGGACCTATAGTAAACTGACACACAGATGATATTAGATATAAAATTAGACATTTATTCTAAAATATCATTCAGAATATGCTAAAAACATAATTATGGATGCATTATCTCATACAATGTGAAAAGAAATAATAACATAAATAATATATATTTTAATAATAAACTAAAATAATTAGATGAATGCGATCATGAATAATGAATCAAAATAAATGAATCAGTACAGTATCAACCAGTTACAGGCAATATTGTTTTGCATTGAAGACGTTCCTCTTCTTCCTGTGTGTCTCCTTCTTCTTCCTGTTGAGCCACTGAAGACGGGCTCGGTCCATTGTGTCCTGGTTGGCTGCTGGGAATGTCTTGTCAGGAAAAACCTCCTTCAGCTTACACAGGAAGAACAGTTCTAACTCACGCCCGGCTTGGGCCACCTCTGAGTCTGGCTGTGGAGCATAATGGAATTCCAGTTGCAAGAAGTACAAATGCCGGTGAAAATATAACGCGTGTTTGAGGAAATAAACAGGTCATTAGCAAACACTAAAATCTACGCCATATTTAACAACTTACTCAGAGGCCCTGCGGCAACTTACATAATTGAAAATGGCACAGTTCTTGAACATTAGCAGGATGTCATCGATGAACTGCTCAGCAGTGAAGTAATGGAGTGTGATGCATTTGTCCAATTTTCGCCGAATCACTGACAGGTCAATGGGCCTCTTAATGATCTGGTAGTAATTGCGGGCCTATAGTGTGTTTGCAGAAACACAAAATATCATCTTAGTGTCTTGTTAGAACAGTAACATGGAAGTATGTTTGCTGTTTCCTCAACATTTTATTAATTTTATTAATTTTCAACATAATTGTCACTATCTAACATTGCTGACTCGTCAATTTATTGGTTTGTATATGTGCTCCTTCCACACAATCATAAACTGCAATTCATGTTTTAGGAGCATTTGTACCAACCAGGGGGCTAACAGGCTCGTGGAACGGGGCGCTAAGCTCGTGACAGGATAGCAGTAATGTCAGTTTCTCACACCTCTGTAGAGGAGAGGCACACACATGACAAAAAATATATGGTGAAAAAAAATTCAGTATTTTGTGTGTGTGTGGGTGTGTGTGTGTGTGTGTGTGTGTGTGTGCACGTTACACCTACCCTCTGGTCCTGGTTGGACAGTGAGTATGGAGTGCTCATTGCCCCACAGGAGTGGATGGTTTCACACTCATAATTCTCTGCAGGGTCCTGGTCAGACCTGCAGAGTGTACAAACCCAGTCACCCCTGTGGAGCAGTTAAGAACTCTGTTATTATAACTGTATTGCCATTACCCAATACACACTCTGATATAACTGATATAGATATAACTCAGATATAACTGCTGTTAACCCTTGTGATGTCCTCCGGCTCAGAATGACCCAAATCACTAGCTCTTTGTGGCAGATAGAAGGCGCTAAACCTAATTCTACATCTTACACACACAT
>JAODUG010076126.1:0-13080 GCA_027564795.1 Aphredoderus sayanus
GTAATTCAAAGTTTATGCATTGCAAACTGATGCATTTTTACATTTAATGGAGGCACACACTATTCAAAAATAAAAACATTTTAATTTGTGCTCAATACTGTTATCATACAATATGTTTTTCCATTTCAACAATATCTTGCCATGTTGCGTCATGTCATACATATTTCAAAAACGAAGAAAGAATTAGAACTACAACTCAAGAGGAAAATGTATCTTTCACAAAATTTCATATACTCTTAAAAAGAGGCAAAAGCCACTAAATCAATTTGGTGAGAAATCAGTGGCTTGTGTGATCTTTACAACATGGCATATAATGGTTCCTGTTCACACTTGTAACGCAAATATTCATGTTTAATTAACAATCTCGTAGATAAATCTGATTGAACAAAAAAAAAGAAGATAAATAAACCATATTTATACATTTTATATTAATTAACAAAGTATTCTTTCCATTTTCTGATATTCTTTTAAATAAAATCAACTGCCTTTATATTAACAACCTTTCTTCAAATATAGATTTCTTGTCATAAAAGTAACCAACCAATCACAAAGGGCCAGACTGTGTAAAAACAAGTGTTTTAAAACTGAATTGTTAACAACCAATGTCTTCATTGTATAAGCATAAGTTTTACATGACATGCAGCTAGCTGTTCGGCAAGCTTCCCCTAAACGCTATAAAGGAACACTATCACAATACTTGGTTGTAACAAACAAAATTCATTAACATTTGTACATTTCAAGTCAGTATTCAATTTAGGTGGTTGACTCAAAATGACGCAAATCTAAATAAATATTGATGTAACAGTTAAACCCTCAAGCAACCCTTGTGAGTAATGAAAGCTCACCAAGACTACGTGCTTCAAATGCTGAAGTCAAGGACTCGACTTTCCTGACAGAAAATAGAATTGAAGTCAATCCTCCGAATCCCAATGTCATCAATAATATTGCAGAGGGAAGACACAGCAATCGATCTCAGCAGTGTCATGGTGGGCACTGTCGACTAACAGGGGAAAAAAGGAAGCCGAAATGTGATAGGCCGCTCATCTTCACACAGTAACTTCAATTCACTCGTGTTTGTGAAACACATTCTAGCCCCTCTGTGATCTGCTAGGATCTTGGCCAGCTCTGTAGCAGGAAATATAGTGGTGTTTCAGTGCACATATTCATCATCACTCATGTCTGAGTCATCAGCCTCCACCTCGCCCTCAATCACAGATTTCTTCCCTTTGCAGCAGGACACCACCAGGCCAATGAGGAACACCTGGGAGTCAGAAGAAAAGCACACCTTCAGTCAGTGGGCTTCAAACTGCAGAACATACGGCATAGAATACACAAACTGTGACCACCATTCACATAATACAGTTCTCCATTTTGTATCAACTCATTCCATGAATGCCAGAAATAATCCCCATGACCACTGTGTTAGTACTGTACTGTACCTCCACACTGCTATACAGATCAAATCACGCACATCTGTTGTTACCAGAAACACGTTATTTATCTGACGAGGACATTTGTCTGACATTCATATTCATTCATTTCAACAGCACTGAATTGATAGATAGTCTTCTTATCTCGAGCCAGGAGTAGTGCACATTATTTTAGTTATATACAAAGAAATTAAATGTTTTATAAAATAAACATGTTTCCATTACATTGATGGATTCTGTGTAAACTTTCTCTTCTTCCACTGGGTAGATTATAATGGGTTGAACTTGTGACTCATGCTGCTGCCAGGGTAAGATGGGCACTGGGAAAGGATTTGGTGGAGGCACTAGATGTCTAATGGGCTATGTGTACACAGTGTGTGTGTACTGATGTGTGCTACTATGTTTCCCAGTAAACAAAATAACAAGTAAAAAATGAAAACATCGGGGGGAAAAAAAAAAAAATCGAAAACTAACCAGCAAGAGGAACAGAAATGTGCATTTTAAAATTACATCGTTTTAGGGCATATATCGGCACTTTTTATTGGTTTTATATATTTTATACAGGAGCAATAAGTGGGGGGTAAAAAATACTGGGGTGGTGTGTGAGTGTGTTATGAAACAGGCATTGCACAAGAAACATTTGATGAGACAGGTCCTCCTGTGGTTAGGACATGTGGGTACAGCACCACTGAGAAGGTTCACATGGTTATTGGACAGAAAACACATTAGTCAGAGGAGCTGCTATATTCTGAATGCATCCTTAAACTTACCACAATAAACAGCCAATTACCAAAGTAGTAGATGGTGCTGAAGAACCAAAACTTGTGGAGAAAAAGATAGGACCTTGTCACTGTGCACTGGTCTGAAGAGGAAAGAAAATGACATGTCAATTCTATATGAAGAAAAAAAAAAAGGTTGGCCATATTTGTATGACCAACATTTAGAAATGTTGCTGTATGTGTTATCATATCCATTAAAATTGTTGACAACAAATGAACAAGTATACAGTTTAAAAACAGGTGCTGTATGTTATTTTATATTTATATGATATACTGTATATTCTTTGCATGCTTTGACATATGTATTGCTACATGTAAGAAAGTGACATTTTAAATGTTCACAGATTGAGAATTCTAAACAATAATAATGTTGGTTTACATATTATGTATTTGTAAAATAAAATTTAAATTGATCCATTTAGAGAAAATAATAAAGTGCCAAGGACAATAACTACTACTTTTTTGTTTTAGGCAGTGGAAGGAGAGATAATATTTGAGGGTATCCTGATGAAACAGGCTTTCTGTCTATGGAGAAAGATGACCATAATCTTGACTGTGGTATAGGATGGCCATTTACAATATCAGCTTGGAGTAGATAATGTGACAGCACTGTTTTTCTGATTGGTCTAAATGTGAGTCACACTTGTAGATGGACTAGCCTTCATGTAATAGCCCAAACAGGCACAGCTTCATGTTGTAAGCGCAGCCTAAGACTAACATGTCAGCCTAACTAAAAAGGACAACCATTCTTCTGGAAAGAGAACATCCATGTCACTGTCTGTGGATAATCAAACACATACGTTTTGAATGATGTTACACTTAATGGGGAACTTGCGCTGGGTGAAATCCTGTGGCTCAAGACATGCACCACATGCCCAGTGCCTGCTTGGAATGGGCCTCAAACAAGTTGGTGGAAAACACTCACTTAACTAACAGACCTGTGTACTTTTCTTTCATAACATAACAAAGCTGGAACAAGTAAGGAATAACAAAAAAAAGGGTTAAATATATAGTATATATCGTTCAATCTGTTAACAAGGGCGGTGGTCTAAAAAAATAAAAAAAATAATACTCTTTAAATTTCATAAATGTCAGGAGCACAGGTACATTCATAAGGCATATTTATTTTTTGTACACTGTGAAGCCTGTGGCTAATCCTGTAAAGGGTGTTACTGTAAGTGGTGGAGATGTATAGTTGGTAAGGCCTGTGTAACTACACCCAACAACAGATGGCTTATACAGTAGCTCATCCCCATCACCTTCCTCCTCAACAGACCATGGTGGAAATAACAGTAGGGCTGGGCTTCTATTTTGGCTCCACAGCTCCCTGTGCCTTCTCCACATTATGGAGGCCTTTTTAGCACACACAAACATTGTAGAAACGTCAAAGGATCATAACATTGCTCTTACTCTATTTCATTCAATAACATTAGCAGTAGACTGTAGTCACATGCTTAGTAGTGGTAAGCAAGTGATATCAGCAAAAATATTAATGACCGTGTCAGAAAGAGTAGGTAATTTCAGAGAATTCCTTAGTAAAAACCGAGTGTAATACTTCATAGGATCAGAACTTTCAAGTATCTACTACTGAGCTGGTCCTTAAATCAGCATTTGCAGACATCTTTGTCCATCTTTAATTGAAATGTAGATTGAAAGTATTTTTTGTGTAATAAAGGCCAGGACAGAAATGTGAACAACTGGTAACACAATCTAAATACACATTATGTTTATATTTGACTATTAAGCCAACAACGTTTTCAGTGACTACAATGGTCTTTGGCTAATGTCAGCGCAATGACAAATCTAAGTTACTCCACTACTAAAGTGGGACAGTTTGGCACCCATTTACAATAAAGCTGTGAGAACACAAACTACTTTGACTTTGATCAAAGATTTTTTTTAAATTAGTTATCTATCTAAATGACAAATGAAGACATTCAAATGAGATTCTTAAAAACACCCGGCTATGATGCAGACTCCATTGGTGAACCCTGGAGGGAAAAATCTGTGCAGCTGAAGTGGAGATGCGCTCTGTCTGGATATGTTGGAGGGCCATCTGGAGCATTAAGACTGACCCTGCTGGGCTGCTCCTATCACACTGTTCCTCTCACTGCTTCTCGCATGAGCACTTCTCTCACATCCGTACAAGGCAGTAGAAAGCAGAGCTCCACAGATATCACCCAGAGCACTTTACTAGTCACTCCTACATGCTATTCAGCAGAGTATTGGGAAGGCTTGGTAACATTGATTTAATGGAAAACTATTGTGTGGAAAGGTGTGGGAAGGAAGAAAAACAAAGAGTCTGTTAATCATGTGTTCTTTGCTAAATATTTTGATATGGGGAACCAGCTCATATACTGAAGGTCAATATTCCTTTTGACTAGAAGTCAGATAGCTGATAGAAAGAACAAGTATCTTCAACCCCATGTCCCAACTCTTTTCGTCCTCAGCCATCTGTACCGTGGCTCTCCAGCTGCTCACTTGAATTACAGGGCTCACAATTGTACCCACAGATGGTTCACAACAGTGGTCTGCCTAAACATATTATCATGTATACCACTGACCCAGTTCACCTTGAAACCACTACCATTCCACGAGAGGAGCATGGGGCAGCTTGGGAGAGCAGGTAATTTCACCTTCAGTTTATGATACTGAGGGTAGTGGTGCACTATGCAGCATAATGCATTATGTATGGCTTTCATCCCAAAACATCCAAAACACAAATGCATGCATAGAGGTCTGTGCGCACACATACACAGACTAACATCTGTTCTTCCCGAATGCCTCTCAATCAAAAGCACTCTTGCGCGCGCACACGCTTTTTACTTTAGACACATCTAAAAGCTATGAACACTAGCATTTCAATGTCCTCAGAGGATGTTGAAATTCCTTCAGCAGAAGTGAAGCTCTTCGCAGCGCATGCATCCCTGTGGATGAATATGAATAAGTGCAAATTTGCCATGAGTAATTTTGAAGACCATCCTAATATATAGAGGAAACAAAAGAGGAAAAATAATGTTTAGAAAATAAATAGAAAGGGCTTGGTGGTCACATGTAGTCCACCTTCCAGAGACAGGCATCAACAATAGCTTAGAACCTCTCTGGAGCTCCAATATTAATTGAACTATTAGTTAAATATGTAATTAATTTCAATGCTGTGCCATGCAATTACAGTATGGCTCAGTGCCCATCCGGGCAGGATATGGGGAGTGCAAAACCATCAACTTGGAGCAGGTTGTGATGACAAACTGCTGTCTTAAGCAGAATGACTCTTAAAGGTACACTCATCAATTTAGCTATAGTGCCCCACAGCTCACTTTTTATACAGAACATGTGGCTGTAGCAGGAAGGGTAGAGGATAGTGTGAGCCTATGACAGCTTTAGGTGGCGCAAGATGCTGCCACTCAGCACAGAAACACTGCTTTCAACCACAGACAATGGACACAAATCGAGGCGTGTACTGTACCTTTAAGAAGAACAACTGTTTCCACAATTAAAAAGGACCTAAAACCATGCATACACTCTAGGTCTGAACACCCACAAACATGTACGTTTTAATCATGTATGTAATTATTCATTTCAGATTCAATCTGAGACTGATCTAATAATGTATACTGTAGAAAACATTGATATTAAATGTTTGTATAAATATAGACATGCTGGTCTTATTAATATCCTCTTCACCAACATTAGATGCCATATGTATTATTTGATTACATGGGGTGTTTCAGCTTTATGCTTCAGGTTTTGAAGAGCTGTTCAAAACATCGCTGGAAATAAGTTGGAATTAACTGATATCTAACAAATGACATTGTTGCACTGGTCCAAATGGCTTCTAATTAGGGTTTAGCTGAACAAGATAAAATACATTTGCTTGAGTGGAAAATGAACACTGGTTAAAAGTGTTTCGTGTGATTAAATAACAAAATGATAAATGGGATAATAAACCATGGTGGAGAAGTTGTTGAGAAAATTGGAAGGCAAAGGGGCATGGGAAGCTTCACAATATTGCTGGGTTTTGGAAAGAGCATTGTGTGTGTGTATCAAGCAGTAAGTAAGCTGGGGATGGGACCAGTAACACTTTGAAATTATAATACAAATATTTGTTTTACATATCAGTATGACTGAAGTGCTTTATAACAAACACGTATGCAACAATGACACCGTGTCAGGGTTAGTTCACCAACAGAATTACTGTGGATGTTTTCCTTTAAAGCTTGCAGGTGTCTGTAGATTACAAGATGAGCTGTTTTCTTTCAGAAGAAAGGAGAAGCTCTTGAGTGACATATCCCATTGTAATGCAATTCGATGTTTCTAATCCCCCTGATGCACTGAAAATTACAATTAATTTGTGCTGGGATTGAGGGAGTCTCCTGTTGAAAATTGCATGGGCACCTGACAGCTCATACGCAGCAGATAAAATCGCAACCATCTTACAATACTGTAGAAACCTGCCCGTTGCTAGGAAACAGACAGCAGTCTATAGTGCAGTATCACAGATCCCTATATTAAAACTTTTGTCAGTGAGACTTCAGGTATAGAAATAATGTGACATGTCATTTAAGATAATGAATAAGACTAGACTTCAGACTCTGTTAAAACTGAATCAAACCCAGTGACAGAATGTGGCCCTTACAACAAAAGTCACACATTCAGCCACACTATCAGAAGTACAACCCCACTAAAACACAGACTTCACATCTCAAAATTAAATGCAACTGAATCTAAAGGAATAATGCAAGATAATCAAGATAATAATCATGAAAAGATAACATGCTTAGGTACTTACTGGTACTTGTTTAAAAATGCTACGGACATATTTCACTGCACTTATCCATCATTTATATCTACAAGGAGTGATGTTGAGGGGGTGGGAGGGGTGAAAGAGCTAGGCAATAAATACAACTATAACAGAAATTATAATGCCCCATATGAAGGATTACTCCCAAGATTATGGTGACTCACTCCACCATATTCAGCAGCATCAGAAAATTATCTGTGATCACTGATGGATTTCACAACAAGCTGTATTGACATTCAAAGTACCCAGGCTTTACTTTGATGCGTTTCCAAAGCAAATAGTCTTTGGAGAAAGAAATACCTTAATTTATTGATAACTGTCAACCAATAGGGAATATTACTTCATGAAGCTGTAATTCCATTCACAGAAGCACAACTTCCTGATTTATCGGAGCTAGAAATGCTCATTTTAAAAACACACACACAGAGACAAAAGATCTGTCCAGTTGTGGTGCCCTCTGGTCCTAAAGCAAAGTAAAACTGACGGTGGATGACCTGCATAGGTAATTGTAATGAGCTACTTACAATAACGACTAATTATGTAGGAGTACTAAGTAAGCATGTACTGTAACTTATAACGTTCCCCAACTCTGCTGGAGGCACTACCTTTTGGTCCGAGGTTGTTCCTGTGGATTTATCTCCATTATGCTGAGTAAATGAATAATGGCCTGGTAATGACCTTAGAGTAGATAATGGGGAGCTTGGCACTCAGCACCTGCTCACCAAGATGTTAGTGCCATTACACCACTGTGATCCACTAGCCAATCAGTCACCAGCTTGACTTCTACCCTCCTGCGCCCTGCCTGTCTGTTCAAGCCGTGTCACACTAGAAGCTAGGGTATTACAAACAGATGCCCTTTCGTAGCCCGCTCTTTGGGCAAAATTATTTGTGACCTACTGTACAGCACGGCATTTTTCCCCCTCCATTCCACGTCTACACAGCAACTGTGGTAAATTACAGGTCTCATAAATGGGAGTAGGAAAGCATGACCATATATGTGAAAGAAGAGAGAGGGAGTGAGTTATTGCACTCTGACATGTTCAATTACCACTTTCTTAAGGCTGCTCCAATGGGTGGCACCCTTCGGAGTAGCCTCTGATAAGCAGTAATTGGAATGTACTGTATATGTTCTCTTTACAAAACATGTTCTGCTATATCAGAACTGAGGGGAGGCTTTTCTGGCATGGGCTTGTTTTATAGTAATGCATAAAGCTAAAGCAGTGATCCTCAATGCATTTGCCTCCAGTTCCTAGCAGATTACTGCAGTTGAGGACTTCTGGGCTAAATGATGTGCTGATAAATTCATTGCTGCATCAATGGTAACATGCTAGACCTTAAAAGTTAATTATGGTAATTGGTGCCTTTACAACAAAATACTATCACAGCTATTGTGGATTATGAATTGAACACAATACAATACTAATTGAACGAATAACTATAATAATAACTTGATTTATGTATTTTTATCTTTTGTAATTCAACTAAAATTGTGCATAACGCAATTAATTTATGAATACCATTATCGCCTAGCAACAAACAAAGAAAGTTGCATTTTGGATTAAACACAACTCATTTTCAAAACTGCTAACAATATTCTAATTGCACTCTAAATAATTCAAAATCGTAATTATATATCTTTAATTTTATTTGTCATTTATTTTACCCGGTTAGCCTCAAATTAATGCACTAGTATACACACATGTAAACATCACATTATCCCCAAAGACAAAATATTTATACTGTAAGTCTATATCATGAGACAGATCTTGACTATACACAAATCCAGTGTCTCTAGTGTTACCGGCTGTTGTAACGGTACAGCCCCTGAACATTTGCCCATTTGCTTATTTTGCGTGACCAATGACTCTGATCCTGTCTCTGCCTTGCCCTACTGTACCTCTACTTGTTTATTGATTACCTGGGTTTTGGTCTCTAGTAAAACATTGTTTCTACTCACTGTTTGTGCTTCAGTCACTTTCTGCTCTTGGTTCCACACTAGTGAGTTGTTTCAGTAAAGAAATGTCTCCCTATTCCTTCTCTATATATCACCTTAAGGTACTGTCACTGTGCCCACAAATCTACTCTGCAACACACTGTCAGTGGAGCAGTGCCAGGATTTCCGCCCCGGCAATCTTCATTTGCTCTGGGAACAATTCGGCAAAATTTGCAGAACCAGACTCAACTTTCAAAACAGGAATAATTGTGTTGACATACAGTACTTGGATGGTTACACATTAATTAACTAAACAGGTTTACAAATTGGTTGGGATTATCTACTGGGGCAAAAATGTATTTTGGGGGGGGGGGAAGTCCACAAGATTTTGTTGCTTTTAGTGTTAAAAAAAAAAAAAAAAGAAATAGGCTTCTAGCAATTACTTGAGATTTGAATGATAATAAATATTAATGTATGTTGTCAAATGTATAGCTAGCTTAGCCGTAATGACATGCATCAAACAGTATGTTGATTGCTTACAATTACTGGTTGGACCTGCTCATCTATTAACACATGTACTGAATGTTAACTGGCTTTGGATAAAAGATTCTGCTAAATGCTGTAAACGTAAATTGCCCACATAACAATTCAAACAATACAGTAACTGGGAAACTGGATTGGACCTGTATCTGCCTTCAAGCCTTCCCCTCACATGTGTTGTCTCTGCTTGACATTTCCTCCTCCTCATGGTGGGTTTAATAACGGCTGTCATGAAAGCAGGAGCTGTTTTCATAATGGCCAGAACAGGCTCAAAGTCCTAAGCTAGTCAAGGGAGACTTATCAAGAGACAAACTTTTTTATTATTTTAAGGTACAGGTATATGGAACTGGTGAATGACTGTCTGTGAACACCCCAAAACAAGAAGAAAGAAAGGCTAAAACTCAATCATCAGTCATGCTAATTTCTCACTCAAATTCAAAAATGTAAAAACTTGCAAACAAGCAAATAACCGATTTCCGTGTCTTTCACGTTGCACTGAGCGAATTCGTGTATAGGCATGTCTTTGCATTGACTTGTATGTACATATACATGTATGCAATTTCGCCGCACGAAAACCTTGCTTCGCTTCCTGTGTGAACACACCAGACTAACAAAGAGGGAATAGTATTTAAATATAATGAACACATATCAGTTTCAATAGCGTAATAAACAAGAATACATCTCACACATTATTTATCAGTTGTCCCTTTAAAAAAACATGCGTGCAGACATACAATTTTTGGAAATCACTCATGCAGTATCTTATTGCCATTTAGTCCATTAACAAATCAATGCTAAAAGCCTACTGCACATCTCTGTATAATGTACTTTTCTAAAGGGTCAGAAAATATATTTTGTATTCCATTTCTTGAGATATTGATGTACCTACAAGTTGATTAGAATTCTGCAAGTTATTGCAGCCTGTTTTAATGTCAATCTCTATATATCTCTATGTAATAACATTATTTACGTGGATCTGACATGTTTCTGTAAGCATTGTTGCCATTACATTTTCTCATAGACATTACTTTAAAAAGTGACTGTATATGACTGTCTGCCACTAGATGTCATAATTGAGCACCAGCATCTCAGACCAAAACAAATGCTTTGTGGTCCACACATAGTGTACATGCATGTGCAGCCGACCAGGCTATGAAAACAGGACAGGAGCGTTGATTATAATACACACAGAGGGAGTGTGTAAGATAGTATTCAACAGTGTAATACTATTATTTTAGGATATTATAATAACCTCTGTTACAAATGTTTCAACTTTTGTTTTTCAGTAACCTTTTTTGTGCTAAAAAGGTCTAAACACTAGAGTATGCACAGTACTACAGCAAATGCATTAGCCAAAATCATGTTATGCAGAGTCAGAACAGGATTTGCATCATACTTCTCTACAGCTGAAAGGTATGATATGTCACAAGTAAATCTTTTAGCAACAATTCATCCAGTAGTGTTTAATGCCATTGTGAGGGTTGTAGTTGCCTTAGAAACCCCAATGAAGAATCGTGTATAGTAAAAAATTATTGTGAAAGACTTTCAATTCTAATTTCTATGATTTTTATATTCTGACCTGCTAAGATGACCATGCCCACCTCTTTACTTTACAATACAAATAGGTGACCACAAGTTTGGAAAATGCTCAAACCCATTTCTGACATGTTTATGTCTATTATGTTCAACAATGGTCTACCATTAACACAGCTTTCAAATACTTATATAATAATAAAATATTTGAGATGTAACTTGAAATGCTCATAGGAAACATAGAGACATTAGAAGAGACTTGATAAAAAAAGGAAACTCAAGTGGTATTTATGGATAACTGTAAACAGTATTTTGTGCCTCTGTGTTGCCGCAGTACTGCTCATGACTATATAGCATGTTTCCACAAATGGAAGCAGAAAGGGAAGAACATGGTATTGTTAATGTTATCCTTCCTAAATGTTAACTTGTTTAAGATATGCAAGAATGATAACATTAAAATGGGATAACACAATGAGGTAAATTATACAATTTATAAAAGGCGGTGTAAAATACACTCACCTATCTTTAATTGATAAGAAATTCTTAGCACCTCCAAGCCATTGTTTATGCATAAACCATATGATTTTTTATTGCATGCTTGACATTTAAACCTCATATTTGTGTATCAACACTCATTAGATGTTTTAATTGCTATTCAATAATGGCTCTGCTGGGACTGGGAGAGTGATTTAGTCTCAACACAATGATTCATTTGAATGGAAATAAGGGAGGACTGCCCATTGCCAAAAGACCACCGCTAGCACAAACAAACAACTACAAAGGATTTATTTTTCATCTAGGGGTGGGCAATATGGCCAAAGTCATTTTATATCATGGTAACTATATATATATTTTTGAAAACTAAATTAGGAAATTGTTTATATATAAACAAACCATCTGGTAATGCCTATTTTCGCCTAATGCAGTGAATTAAATAGTATTAAAATATGCATAGGGCTCTACCGCCTCATGGGGGCCTCTGTGAGACTGCCAAAAATCACAAAATAGCCCTGGTCACTGATTCAGTGTGCCACAGCATAAACAGTCGAGCAAAATCTCTACAGATAGATACATTTCTATCATATGTTGTCATATTACTGAACACTAACAGAGATGAACAGGTTTGCTCAATGGATAAACCCACTGTCAAATGTCTTGCAGTACACATTTTCTATCAATGTTTTCCAGGTCCCAGATTTTACCGACATAATTACACACATTTTCACAAATGTAAAATGAATATGGTATTCACGTTTCGTGCTTGAAACTTAAAGTAAAGGCATGAGTTATTGAAAACCTTTTTCTAATTGTGTTAAAATGTACTCATTGTGATGTCAACATTATATAATAATGTACTGTAATATCTATCTTCTCATTCTGTCATCACATGGCAATGTAAAAAGCTTACACTTAGTTGCACCTAACCGTGTCTCTTTCATCCACTGGTTCGATAATCTTTCTGAAAACACATGACATTGGGTTCCTAATGTTGCATTCCATTTCTTACCAACAGAAGGATCACTTATGCATTCCATGATGCATGTTTTAGATGTTGGACGGGTGTGGCATTTTAGTTTTTTGAAATGTTTTGTGTTTTATAATACTGTGTCTGCAGGGATGACACACTTACCTTGAGGTGCGTCAGCATCACAGATTTTGGTGGTCCCACAGGAAGCATTCCCAGATGTAGGCAATTCTGAAGGCATCTGGCTCTGATCAAAATACGCAAGAGATGTCAATTCATTTAGCGGAAGAACACATTTTATATACTACAAAGCCGTAAAGGCTTTGGGGAAAAAAGAGGGACAAAACAATAACCATTACCTCCGGCATTCCGCTGAGAACTGCAGCCAATATCAACAACTATTACTCTGACATGATATGAGCTCTGTAGTCTGTTCTACGAAACATGGTCCAAGTCAGGAATATACTTCTGGTTACACCAGGACCATAACATGCTTTTTTTTTTAATTAAGATTCTCTAAGACAGGGGTTCTCAACTCCAGTCCTCGGGACCCACTGCCCTGCATGTTTTAGATGTCTCCCTGCTCCAACACACCTGAT
>JAODUG010076148.1:0-13078 GCA_027564795.1 Aphredoderus sayanus
TTGAACTCCTTCACTTGGGGTAAGGACTCATTCACTACCCGGAGTAGGCACTCCATCGTTTTCCTGCTGAGAACCATGGCCTCAGATTTAGAGGTGCTAATCCTCATCCAGCCACTTCACACTCGGATGCGAACCGATCCAGCTTTTCTGAAATGTTTTGCTCAAATAAATGTACTGAAAATTAAATTATTATACATTTTATTATATTACAAATAATTTCCTATTGAAAAGTTCTAGATATTTTGTTTTATTTCAGACGTTAAAATTAGTGCTGACCTTGCAGACTCTAGCCACTCGGCTGTAGATCCTCTTGTCCGATTGCCCGGACTCTGCTGCCTTCTCTCTGAAGAAGAAGTAGACCTTGTCATCGTCAGGACTGTGTGTGTCAGGGATGGAGAAGGAATCCACAAACTCTGGCTCTGGTGGAAGAGGAAAACAACCTTCACTGCTTAATTTAATCAACTTAAAATACTAGCATCAATATGCTATATGCTATACCCAAATATAGAAAGAAAATGACAGCAATAGAAACAAAGGAACCACTGTTTAATTTCAATATCTCACCATTCAGCCAGTAGCCCTGGTAGGTTTCAGTGCGTATGTAGTGATGACTGTTGCCCTGGACAGATGAACGAACAATTGCAGCATTGGCCCCCATGAAGTCTACTGAGGTTCCTGAATATAGATCACCATCTAGAAAGACAAACACAGTTTATGCTTTGTAGCACACAAAAAAACAAATAATTTAATGAAATGGTTCTGAACTTTTAAATTAAAGTAATTCATGTTAGCTACCAGGCAACAACGTATACAGTATTGTATGTTGGCCAATATTGGTATTTAAGGCTTGATCCAATTATACAACCTTAACATTCCGATTTCTAAAGTGACGTTCATGTGCAACTTACTGTATGTGACCATATTTTTTTGATTATACGGTACTCAACACCAACACTTGGTGAAGTCTGTATCCCTGTAAGAAATCTAAAACTCCCTAATTATCTCCATGTGTTCACAATCAGCAGTTGCAAAGCCCACTATATAAGCCCACAGCTACAGTATATAAGGATTCAGAGAACAGCTCTTTAAAATTACATTATCACCCTACGTACGTCTAAACAATTGCACTGAATGCACTTTAGCACAGATTATACAAGTTATTTTATAGGCCTAATTGTTTTCAACATCAAATTATTAAAATGTTCAGTGAGTGCTTGAAGGTTTTTCCCCAATAACATTAAAATTTGAATTATTTTAAACTTTTGTTGTTGTTGTTTACAATTTAAGTGAATCCAACTGTGGTGACATTTTGTTGAGGTCTTATAAATCTAGGAATATTGTATTTAATATTTGTTTATTGACTTATATAGAGTAAAACCTCTGTTTCGTGTTACATTGTTTAATATTTTCTTTGGCTCTTGAATCACTTTTGTGTCTATGGTATAATTACAACCCATATATTATAGGTCTGGAGCCACTGTGACAAGTTGTTGACACATCCCAGCCTCCAGATGAGCCCAGTTTTGAAATACTTCAGCTAAAACAGGTGTGATCCCATGCTGGTGATTGGCATATCACATGACCACTGTTATCTCTGAAGGCGCGCATCAGTTAACAGCTCAGTCCTAAACTCATGAGTTGAATGAGTGAATGTTGGGAGTATCTGACAGA
Source organism: Aphredoderus sayanus (assembly GCA_027564795.1). Lineage (NCBI taxonomy): Eukaryota > Metazoa > Chordata > Actinopteri > Percopsiformes > Aphredoderidae > Aphredoderus > Aphredoderus sayanus. The sequence continues at coordinate 1,672 of JAODUG010076148.1, forward strand.
TTATACTTGTGTTATCAGAATTCTTTCCCTTATTGTTGGTTTTGTATCCCTGCAAATAACATGGGTCAGATTATATTTGTACAAATCTTCCCCTATTAGCTTTATACCCTGTCATGAATTTAACCGATTTTTCAAAGCCTCAGATGATGCACATCACATTAGGTGATATTTAAAAATGCCAAACTCGCTCATCACACGTCATGGAATCTCCAACTTACTGACAACACATTAAAGTCCTCCCTGATTTATTCTGATATACTCTATAGCTGAAAACTTGAAAATAGTATATATATATTTCTATTTATACCAAAGCAGAACAAAGCATCCCTTAAGGTCTCCAAGTTGCTGTACAAAGATCAAATGATCACTTATACTGTATATCAGTTTATGTCCGATGAGGCAAATTCCTGATGTCAGTCTGAGCACAAGGGGGAAATAACTCTAGGCTTGTATTTCTGGACCACACACGCACACATACAGCTGAATGAGTGAATTATAAGGATCGGACACCAACGGAGACAGTGGTGGATTGTCAGCTACAACACATTAGAGTCACCCAAATATGTATTACAACATGGCAAATGTATTCGTTGTGGACTTGTTTGCTGTGTGGGTGTGTGGGTGACCTACCAGTGATTCTAGCAGTGAACGGCTCTCTAGGGCTGAAGGGACACTTCCCCATGCCTGACTCCACTGTGTCAGACAACACAAATAAGGGTTCCTGTAACACACACACACACACACACACACACACACACACACACACACACACACACACACACACACACCATGTTAAAACATCATCAAATGTTTTTACAATAATTTAGAGGAAGCAAATGAGAAAAGAAGGAAGGAAGCAACTGTCCGTCTACCTCAGCAGTGTCTCCCAGGTAAATGAACGCACACTGAGGCCGATAGGCCCCAGTTCCACAGGTGTAAACGTGGGTCTCGTTAAAGGGCTGAAGCAGGCGCACAAAGTTGGCACAGTCCGTCTACAAAGTAAATTCAAATATAAACAATAAACCTCAAACCAATAACAGTAATCTCTCCAAATATATGAACCAACACTTTTCATTGAACTTTGCATATTTTAATATTATTTTAAATTACATTTTGTAAGACTTTAATATAATACAGTATAACATTTTATTGTCTTTCCAGTATCATTGTGAAGTTTGAAAATAACTAGTTTTAAAAAGATCCAGATACTATTATGCAAGGTTTATTACAACTATGCATTATTATTATTGTCTATTTGAGCAGCATATACCTCCAGACTCTTTCCTGCTAGTGTACAGTGTTCCACATGTTCTTTAGCAGCAGGCCAGTGAATCTAATAAACATAACACATGCTGTCATTAGCAGGAGTAGACCAAAACCAAACACAAATGTTCTTCATTATGAATACATAATATAACCCTAACGCAAAGCTAACTTAAATAATGTTGTAGAATTAAAATGTGCCCGAAAACATACACATGTATATTAAATGACATTACTGAACCATACTATGTTACTGAATTACAAATGTAGTGTCTGCCTGCAGTATAGATACAACAGGATTGTTTTCTTTGCAAATTAAAAGAAACCATAAAGTGTTTGTGCACAGCATGGTTTCTGTAAAGCTGATGTGTGTTTGGTTTGCTATTGCAGCCAGTCTCCTAAAGGCAGAATGCAAACTACAAATCAGAAACTGTAGAAGTGTAAGACATTACAAAACCCAGAATTTACGGTCGGGTGTATGGCCCTGTGGCCTCTCTTGCTTACTTAACACTCCCCTTTCCCAAGACAGCTACTAGTGAACTAGGAGATTAGATGTAGTAGTTAATCTTCTGTAGAGATTTTAACATATAAGTAAGCACATCTGCATATGGGATACCGGTAGACAAAAATCCTACAGGATGATGTTACGTAACAATGCAGCAACCTCTTATGTATGGAAAACAGCAGCAGAACATTACATTATATCTTACCATGAGCGTAGTGAACGCTGACCTGCCAGACCTCAGCAGGTAGATGTGGTCTTTCCCCCCAACCAATAGCCAGCCCTTGTTCTCATCCAGTAGCAGGGCCTGGTAGCCTCCACTAACACCACCCATCCAGAACATAGCCGAACTGTTCTTAAGTTCTGAGCAGGGAGAGAAGGAAACAGACACAGGAAGAGAGAAAAGAGAGGGGAGATGGAAAGAACGAGAGAGCGAGTTAGAAATTGAATTAATGTAAATAAAGGAGGATTTTGATTCAGGAGAATTAATCTAAAGCCACATACTCCCAGTGTACACACACAAACACACCCTTAATAAGCAAATTAACCCTGAAATTCTACAGCCAGTCTGTTATCCCAACCAGTTTCCTGTTCACCTTTTGTCTTTAATTCTATATTCTGCCAACTCTTGAAAACAGGCAGAGAAAAGTAAATGGTTACATTTTAGCTGCTATGTATTGTTAAAAAAGAAACTGAAATGCTTAGACTTTCTTCAAATGTGTTCCTGAATTTACATGAAATATAACTAAAGTTTACATAAAATATAACTGAAGTTTACTAGTATTTCTATGCAAGTCCTGGACTGATTCAGATAAGCTAAGGGTATTTCACAACCATTCACATTTTTTACCTGTGTGCCAACAAATAACTTTAAATTATACTCAGAACTATATCATGCTTTCAACCTCTCTCCTCAAGCTTCTATTATTTCTGGCCTTATTGATTCATTTGGCCCTCTTTTGCAAGGCACCATGTTTCTCAGCTCCATGACATATACACTATATGACACAGAGTGGGTCCTGGTGGGTCTGCTCATGAGCCAATGTTGTTTTAATGAGCTACAATCCCAGGGCTGTAATGAATCCAATTCCAGTGTACAGAACACACAACCAAAAACCCCACAAAATACACTTGATTTATTAAAGCAAATTACCCCTGAAATTCTACGACAGCATACAACACCTACCATCTAGCATGTCAGCCAACGCGCATGTGTGTCAAGGCATGAATACACTCAAAACAATCACCTGATTCAGTCAAGGAAATGAACCATGGAGACGCTACCATTCTGTCTCCAGGCATACACGCTCTGAGTAATGGACTGCATGCCATGATTCTGAACCTGATGTATAATGAGAAAGAGATGAGGACACCAGTCTTGGCCTAGTCCGTGGCCTTGAATCTCATTCTCTCATGTCGTGTTCACACTAGGGAAGCAATATCGCTAGGACCTATTCACTTTCAATGGAAACAACATAAATAAATATGTTGGTTTCGATGTAATTTCATTAAGTGTGTTCTAAACATTTTCTTTACATTATATATAAACAGAAAATCTTACAATCTTTCTCTCTCACACACCGAAAATGCAGAGATATGAGAAATGAGAGGGGGGAAGAAAAAGAGGGAGATGAGGCAAGCTGTCAGTGAGCAGGCAGGAAGGACCCAAACGCATGACAAGAAGGCAGATACAAGGGTTTATTCAAACAAAAGGTAGGGTATTCACAGGCAAATAAACACGACGACAGGAAAAAACAGACAAGAACAAGAACAAGGGTTTAAATATAAGAAGACAAGACAGACCATTGGACATTGACAACGAGGGGCAGGTGAAACCAATAAACAATCAACATGAGGCAGGGCAAAACATGGACTGGGGAAAAGGGAACAGTGGGAAAACATGGACCGGCACCAGACTTACACTGGGGTGGAAAGTAGACAACAAGGAACCACAGACCAAAACAAGACAAGACAGACATGGGTGATGCCAGACCGTGACACAGGCAGAGCAATAAAAAATAGATAAGCCAACATATTGATTTATTTTTTAAAACAATATGAACACAATGTCGTTTAAATGGCTTGCTACAGCCATCAATATAATAATGTCTACAGTAAAATATACTGTCTATATACAGTATATAATTCAGTTCTGTAGCAACCACTGAATGCATGGAGACTACCCACAGATCACCATCTTCGCTGTGATATGCAGTATTAATGCAAGCCTTGACGTAGAACAGAGCTGGAGACAATTAAGTCTTCCATGACCCTGATCTACTTGGCCTAACTAAGGCAGTAAAACACCATCAAAGAGTCCTAAACGTCAGACAACCCAAAGTATCTTTCCTGAGGGGATACTAAAGATAAAAATAAAAACAAGAGAAAACCCAATACATTCAAATACATTTCCATTACATTTTCCAGAGAATCGGTATAGTGTGAGAAACCTCAAGTTCTCAAATTAAAAGTATAAATTGAATGAGAATTCATTAATTTTGCTTGTGCATAGTGCATTCAAGAAATTACATCTGTTATTTCTTTTGGCCAGACGACAGATTTTTGATTCACAAAGGCTTCAATGAGTCTGGATGCAATTCACTTAAGTGGCTAAATTGTCCTTTTCCTTTCAATCAGAGCTTGAGGTGATCTTGATTAATCGTGAATGGTCAGTGCTGATCTGGATTACAACTGATTGGACAACGGCTAAAGGTCACAAATCTCCTGCACCTGAGGTTTTTTTTGGCCCTGTGCCTACTGCCTTGTGTGTGTGTGTATGTATCAGATCAGGATTGGCAAAGGTGAGAGGTCAGGACTGTGATAACAGGTCATAGCATTGTTGAAACTTTCTCCCCATAACATAACACTGGGCTGGTCTCCTTCTCCTCTTTAACCTGAATATACCTATAGGATGCAATCTGCATGGTGTCTGTTGAAGTGCACAGTCTTCAAGTGGGGGAATCATTTGTTTGTGAGTTGTTGTAAAAGGACGCCACAAGATGACCACATGTACAGTAAACAAAATCTGAACCCAGCGCAATGCAAAAACTGGGTTATTGTGCCTGTGCAATGCACCACAGCATGTTATTGTATATCAAGATGTCATCGTAGCATAATTCTATATAAATGAAGAGAGCCATGAGTGATAATCAGCTATGTGCCTTATTCCCACTCTTGTGCACAGTCCAGGAGGCCTGTTTGTGATTCCATATAGTTGATCACATCAGGCTTGTGCACTGGATCTGGACACCACCTGTACTATATAGCTCCTATAGGATTTGTGTGTGTGTGTGTGTGTGTGTGTGTGTGTGTCCAAGCATGTGTTTTGCAGTCATACAGTAGTGTGCATTTATACTGTGTATATACTGTGCATGTGGTAAGATGTGGTAACACCCCCAGCACCATATCCTACAATCAGGTAAGGAGATACTGTGTGTGTACGTAACTTGACTGACTCAATATGATAATTGAAAACATTTGTCAATGATCTCATGCATATAGGCAGACATGGATGCATGCCGAGCACCTGTAGCTGTGTGTGTGTGGGTGTGTGTGTGTGTGTGTGTGTGTTCTAATGTCTATCAGACAAGATCTTCCATATCCCAATTAAAATGATTAGCACGGTTTTCTATGACTAAGTCATGTGTTATGCCAGTGTCATGTGTGCTGTGATGTGTGTTAATTTCCCCCCTGTCACACACACACACACACACACACACACACAGAATCAAGTGCTCTTAGATTTTGCAACGCCGGTGTGTGCCTGGTCCCGGTCACGTGTTTCCCCAGCACACCCCCCAATTACACACACCTTTGTTTAATTGGTCATTGTGTGCACCTGTGGGTTGGGGAATTTAGGTCTGGGGATGTTTAGTTTCGTTTGTGGGTTTTTGTTAGTGGCACGGCTACTGCTTCAACACCTTTCTTGAACTGATCCAATTCGTCCTTCATTTCCATCACCCGCACTCGCCAACACCACGGCGCCTTACGGACACCTGCAAGGCATGTTACCGTTCAATCACTGCAGTAAGCATACACACTGTAGTGTATGCCTGTGTCCCAGTCTGACCATTCAATAGCTACAGCCTCTGACAAACATACCAAACTTGAAGTGAACTACTTGGATCTGAGCACATTTTCCCCCAACAACCACATCATTTTTGTTTAACCCCTGATGGAGATTTATGTTCCAGTTCACATCATGTCATTCTTTGTGGCTTTACTAACAAAACATCGCAAGTCCACATCAACAAAACATGTATTATTCTGCTGAAAAGCAAAAGTTGCTTTTATTATTGCTGGCAGAAGAAAGGAGCAGAGAACAAGAGAATAATATATTATGCAAATTCTCATGTTTTGCCATTCTCATGATACAGAAGATTACATCACGGTTGTGATTCAGTGTTGTTCCAGTTTTCAAATGTTTTTGTGGTGGTGATGAAAATATTTGATATAGAGCTTCAGCTTTATAGTGGACAATACACAGCCCGCCTTCACGCTATGCTAAACATGGTCAAGATACAGTTTTCTCAGGTTTTTGGAGATTTAACTTCACCAAGACATGGTGTTTGTCAAAATGAGATACAGCAGCCTCACCCCGAGGGAGGATGCAGCAGTGTGTTATCCCTCAGCGATATACAATTAGATAGGATTCCTTAGCTGTCAGTCAGGCCGGTGTGTTCTGCTTCTGATTATCAGCATGTCAAACACAGCCCCTCTGTGTCAGGGTGTTATAGATGATACAGAAGTCACACCTGAACACACACACACACGCAAACACACATACTGTACCCTTTCACATGCAAAAAGGCACACAAGCAGACAGTAGTATGAGAACACACACAGACAGGTGTGTGTGCGTACGCGTGCGTGTATCAAAAACCTGCTGTGCGCCAGCTGTGGGATGCTTCACAGACCAACAGACATGGATGTCTGACCTCATAACCACAACCTCAAACTAGTTTAACTCATCACCTTATTTTTGGTCATAAATCACTTTGTAAAATATTGATTTACCCTATGTCATCTTGCACTATATAAATGGACTGTAAAGCCTAAATAACTATGTGCCATGATTCGTAGTCAGTTTATAAATGCAAGTTATATCACAGATGACACATCAAACCATGTGAAGAACAAGGGTGATTATAGTTCTAGGTGTTCACCAGTCAAATGGTGAACACTCTCCTCCAACCATCATCTTAGAAGCATGCAATTATTGACACTGGCATAAGGCATGCACCATACAATGTAACTCAAGGCTCCACAGATGGGCTGTAACACACTGCCTCAGGTAGTACTTGCTAGCACCACATATCACACAAATGATATGATAATATGATATGATAATAGAAACCAAACCACGTCTGTGTGATAATCACACAGCAAGACTGCTTTGTTGATTGGACAGACATCTCCATTAGTAAAATTCCACTGAGACACAAATAAACATATCAGTCATATATATGTATACAAATGTGTGATTAATATGAACAGAATTCTGATAATACCAGGAACTGTAATGTGATTACAGTATATTTTACTGTAATTCACATTACCCAAAAAATTTATTTCATTACAATGGGTCACCCCAAAACTCCTATCAAATGTGTTTGCATAACACAACTGTAAGACAGCAGTCATTCAACAAAATTAGTATTGGTTTACATCAAAGTACAGAATGACAAGTTTCCACTAAAAATGAACTAATATGCTACTGGATACATGCTATGTAAATAAAGAGTGATGGACATTTTCTGGGTGGTTTTCCCTTCCAAGGCTACTTGTGTTACATGTTACGTGTTACTAACATTTACTGTACTTTTCAGGGTTACTTATCCTAGTCTAGTCTAAACACTTCCTAGTGTTGGTGGTACTGACTATGTTTGCTTTTTAATAACACATCCAGTAGCCTTCTAATAGATGTTGTGACAAGGTCGGGGTGGGGAGAGGGGGGGGAGGGCATCCAGCACTGAGTAAAAGGCATTCTGCTGTCTTCCCAGATTAATTCCTTATAATAGACAGGGTTTCTATTAGTCTTGAATGAAAACATGCTTTCTAATGGCTTTAGAAAGCACGTTAGTTCCAGTACAAGAACCACCAACTAGTACATTATCAAGGGAACCCCACAAGCTGTTGGAATGGTTAATAAAGCCACTCTGATAATACTTCTTTATCAACTGTTCCTTTGTGTTTTTCCATCTTCAGTCAAATCATTTTATATTGTCTCATCATAATAGTTCATAATAATATATATGTGGCTGCATGGCCTGAATAACAGGTGCAAATATTTGCAGAAAATAACATTCCAGTTTCAGAGAAGAAAATATATGAGAAATGTGCCGAACAGCAAATAGCTAAAATGAGAGTTATCCTTCTTGTCTGGTATGCAAGGTATTTACAGTAAACTTCATTTCACCTTGCAGTACCAATAACTAGGTTCCTTTTTAAGACAGACATGCAGTGCATTATATTCAACTGAAAAGACAAAAGCTGAACCCGAAGCAGCACATGTACATGTTTGTATGTCATACATTTTATATCCAAGCCAATACCAGCACAGCAGGTATCAGTTTGGAACTGTCAAGGAGATAAATAGATAATGTAGATATTAGTTTCAACAAAGACTTTTTGATTTGTATTTTCAAAAGTCTGTGAAATTACTTGGTATTAAAGTACAGTAACTAAACTAGGCAAGGGTTTAACAAAAGTTCAAAAGCCTTTTAAGGAAAAAAAAACTTGAGGTTGAACTTGAAACAAAACATGAATCATCAACTAAAATACATCTGAAAATATTTATCGCATGAAATCACAATTGTATTTCTAATATTTCTATCTTTTTGAAGTCCCAATTTGATCAATTCCACACATTTATGTCTACCTATCTTTGATTTACAGTTCCAAATAAAATATAAATAAGATTTATGAGGTCAGACCCATCACCCCACACACTATGTGGGGTCCCAACTGAAAGAGACCCCATTAAGGGTGCCTGACCTCTAGTTACTCTACAGTAGATACAGTATTTCAGTGAGATATTTTGAAGACCTGAGGTTTAAGATGTATTGCCTATAATCCCCATATAAGAAGCTACATCTGGTTTCCAACAATAAAGCAGTTTAAAGCCCATATGTAATATATACATATACATGTCGGTTTAACCTCCTGATTAGATAAGAAACAGACTGGCTCACATTAAATTATAAATTGTGACCAGATCGTTGACTTCTGAAAAGATGCCCCCTATCTTAATTAATGTAAAAGTCAACATCTTATGACCAAGCCAACATTTAATTCAGCTGAAGTAGGTTTCCATAAATCAAGTTAGACAAATACATCTACAGCAGGGAAGTTGTCACAAGATCTGTTGAAGTGCAATAACTTACTGTATACCGTAGTGTTATCTTATTTATTAGATGAGCTTGTAACCTATAATCACTAAAAACTATAAATCACACAGATATTGTTGATATTTGAGACCAGAATGGATTAACTCAATGCAAAAATGCTTTTATAAGATTACCATTAGCCTACCTCTAAAATAACTACAACATTCTCAAAATATCCTTCTAAAGGAATAGGCTAAATTGATAAACTAATTGAAAAGATTTGGATTTGTGGGTTTTCAGCTTCTGAGTGACATTACTGTACCTGCCAATCACATTTACAAGTAGGAGCTATGTTTTTGACTTTTTACCGACTGCAGTAAAGCACACAACAGAGAGGGTGCTTTCTAAAGCATGTGAGAGGTTCAGACATTGGTAGAGATGAACTAGAATAGGTACTGTATATAATAACAGTAATAATAACAGTAAAACAGTACATAATAACAGGCTACTCTGGAACACTGCAGCTCGCACATACTAGCTGGACTGCTACAATGGTCATACAACCACACCTACTGAGAGCCACACAGGCAGAAAACAGCTCATTAAGTCTCTCTTTTTAACCAGACACTCAACATATACTATTCCGCAATAGTAGGCTAAAATGGTCAGGCCAGTGCCAGCTTGAACAGCTTGAAGACAAGTTCAATTTGTTTCAGTATGTCTATTGAGTTCTATACCTCGGCTCCTCAACAACCCTCGTTCTGGTACAATGTCCTGTATGCAAACTGTAATTACCACATCTCTAGGGCTGTCTTGTGAAGCAGCCCACCATGGCATGTACTGTATGACTGAATTTAGAGCGAATTCTACCATTGTTATCATCAACTGAGAGGTGCCTCTCTTGTCACAGGCCACTGGAACATTCCACCCATTGCTTTCATTCTTTTGTCATGCTGTTATTTGGAAGGAGTGACAAGACAGGGTGATTAACGCTCTTCTCTCAATCTTGCACCCATGCATTAGCCACTCGCTGTTAATGAAATCACTTTTTAACAGAAATAAATCAGTCTGGTGTCATGCTCGCTGTTATCTACAGACAACATACACTACTCACGTGATTTATTTTTCTTATATGCTGGTGTCAGCCAGGTTTTTCATGGAAAACATCCTCTGTCATATTTTGTTGCATTTTATTAAGTCTTATTGACTCCCGGAAACTCCGACTTTGGCCCCGGGGTGACACAAGCCATAAACTCATATTACAGTGTAGGATGCCTGTAATCAAAGGCTTTTCTGCGGTGCCACAACAAAAAGAAACGGTAAGGGACATACATGCACATGAAGATGCATGTTACGTCAGTTATTCTCTAAAAGGGTTAGTGTGTGTGTGTGTGTGTGTGTGTGCTTGTGTACATGCATGCGTGTGCCAGCGTGAGAGCCTGTCTTGAGTCATGCACCAGTGCTCATGCTGTAATAATCTCTCAACACACACACACACTCACTCCTTGCCCTGGCAGCTGAACACAGAGACAGTACCCTGGCCCAGTGAACGTAGAGGGGACATGTGTCTGCTTGAGACAAAACAGACAGTGTTTGTGATTAAGACTCCGAGATCCCTAACCATGCTCCTGTCTTACAGGTCTTTGTGTGTGGGAGACAGGGAATGAGAGAGAGAGAGGGAGAGAGAGAGAGAGAAAGTAGATTAATTAGACTAAAATAAATTGAGCATAAAGTATAATGTGTCTCTATTAGTGTAATAAACTAGGCATACACCCCTACTGTTCCGGGTAATATAGTCTTAAAAGAGGTATTGATTACCAAAGAGAGAACAGAGAGGGAGAGGAGCACGGAAAACATTATAGGTTTAATTCAAATTAATATCGGGATTTATGAATGTGTGTGGGTGTGCATATGATCTAAGCCATGCTATCTGCCAACAAGTGTTTATCGCCACTTATCTGTACTCAGCGTATCTAATCTGGTATTGAGATAAGGCAGTAGCTAGCCCATCGGCGATGGCAACCAGTGTCTGTGTCTTAGGGTGATGTGAGTGACATCTCTCTAAAGGGGCATTAGAGTAACTTGAGAATGTCAAAAGTACACTTTGATATTTAAATGTGACAAACTATGGACAATACTTCATGGCCTTCCTGTATAAATACATGACTACATGGTCTGAAACCCTGCCTCACACACGTACGTGCACTTTAACCTTCTCACACACGATCCTAATTAACCTTCTTCCTCCTGACCTCCCCTCTCTCTCTCTCTCTCTCTCTCTCTCTCTCTCTCTCTCTCTCTCTCTCTCTCTCTC
>JAODUG010076170.1:0-13076 GCA_027564795.1 Aphredoderus sayanus
TAGCAGCTTCCTCTACACTCACCTGGCTTCTCTCCCTCGCCACTCCCCACTACGGCCCTGCCTGCCTCGGGACTCTCAAGTTCTTCCTCGATCAATGTGATCGCTATTTTGTGAGGATCGGGGAGGACGAGAGAGTGCAGCACATGCTGCTTCTGTTTGCCCTTGAGTGGGCTGACTACACCTTTTACCGGCAAGGCCGACACTCCCTAGCTATCAGGAGCTTGTAGCCATGCTCTGTTTTGACTATGACAAGCTGCATGAGGACACTGTAGAGCCCGTAGACCGGTTCCCCACGGTGACTACGTGCGGTTGTCCAAAAAGCGTTGGGTTGTGGGTGTTTGTTTAACATGTTTGCCTCTGTGGTTACGCTTACTGATAACAGTCACCGTCTCAGGTTTGTACCTTTTTTGTGTTGATTCGATTAAACATTTTTGAGCTTACGCTCTTTTTCATTTGTTGTTCTATATTTTTGCCACCTGCACTCTGGACTGGACGTGACACCACAGACGAGCTGATTCAGCTCTGATTCAGCTAACCGGCACACCCACGGACAAAACAGAACCAACTAAGAAAAACTTGCAGCAGGAAACTGCGAGCTCTTCCTTCATCACCAGTTGGCAGACCTACAGGTGTGAGGGACGTCTTCCAATCCAGCTCCACCTCTCTACCCAACTACACCACATCATCGACCAGATGTCCCACGAAAACAGCAGACTGACTGAACCATCCCTTTGGCATCATGTCAAACAGTGATGTGTGTCTTGTGTCATGCAAAGCCGGTGTAATTTCTCCTCCCTTCCAAATCTCTGCCATGTTGGGGAAAGCCACACGGCTAAAGCTAGCATAGGCAAGGTTAGAAGGCTAGGCTAGAAACTAGCTAAACTAACCTAAGCTAAGACTAGGCTATGTTAGTTGTTTAGCAATCGTCAGATAAGCATTCAGTGTCTTAACTATAGGGTGTAATCATTATTATGCAACATTTACTCACAGTATAAATCCACTTAATATGTATGCCATGTTAATCTCTTTTGAGTGCTTTAATAAATCTATGGTTTAATAATAAGCAGTGGTTGGGGCTCTTTCATCGTAAAGAATTAATTAATTGAGATTTATGATTGACTTTGATAACGAGCATAATTTTGAAATATTATTAATGTATAAATAATCATAAAGGTAACTAAATCACCATGTGTCTAAGAATACTCAAACATTTGTGGTGCCCTACTTATTCATAATGAATATGAAATATGACAATTACATTTTCATAAATGTTTCTAAATTTAATAAAACCCAAAATTAAGTGTAGATTCACTACAATATATTAGTACGGTATCTCAATCTTTTACCCTCGTGACTTACAATATCATCTTGAACCACCAGATGGCGCTATCTGATTGTGTATGATTGTATGGTTCTCTATTGTCTTGCTGTGTGTATTTATTTATTTATTTATGTATTTTGTTTTTTTATTTTGTGCTTTTTGACCCTCCTGTTGTCCTCGGGTTTCAAACTCACACCTTGCTGTGCCAGCAGTGTACATCCTATGTATGTGTAAGCTGTAGAATTAGGTTTAGCGCCACAAAGATCTGCTACAAAGATCTAGTGATTTGGGTCACTTTGACCGGGAGGACATCATGAGGGTTAAAAACACAATAGTTTCATGCTGTTTCAGATGAGTTCCAAGGTGTTCAAAATATTGCCTTTAAATGAACATGGAAATCTGAGTACAAGCAGGGTATTGACCGGTGTATAGATGTTTCAATCTATATTACTTTACTAAACTCTTATTAAATTTGCCTACTGAACATCAGCTGTGATTTATTTTGTAACATAGTACTGTAGATAACAACCTAAGTGCCAAAAATAATCGCAGCCTTGCAGCAATTCGACAAGTGACGTTTAATAATACGTTAATGGCAGTGACGCCCCTGCAAAATAATGCGAAAAGATCTTTCGTTATATCCATATCATGTGCACAATAAAATACTGGTATAATTAAAAGACCGCTCATCCGTTAAAAGACGGCTCAACCGTTCATCAGATCTCGGATCGTAAAGACATTCGAAACTGAAACATAAAACATTTTTGACCATCACCCCGGGCCATTTACAGATTGGGGTTCTATTTAAGTGGTACAGGATTGGTTGATCACGATGTACTCAGAAATCTCATATTTGGCCACATGGCGGCGCCATCTGATTGTGTCTGATTTGTGTGTTTTTCAGTTGGCATTGCTGTGTGTATTTTTTTATTTATTATTTCCTTATGTATTTATGTTTTATGGTCGTGCCTTTTAACCCTCCTGTTGTCCTCGGGTTTCAAAGTCACACCTTGTTGTGGCAGCAGTGCACATCATATGTCTGTGTAAGATGTAGAATTAGGTTTAGCACCTTCTATCTGCCACAAAGAGCTAGTGATTTGGGTCATTTTGACCCAGAGGACATCACGAGGGTTAAAGACGTTAAACACTACAATCTGATTGGTTCGGCAATTATAGCTATCCTATGATATGCCCAAGTCAATGGACAATTTAAATATAAGTTTTTGAAAATATGATCACAACAGGGCTGCCAACTAATTTGATTAGACTTCATAGAATTTTATGTAGCATCATTCATAAAAAATTGTGTACTTTATTTATGGTTTAACAACATGAACAAAGCCTTCAGCCCAACCGTCTAATCTGTCCCACATTAATTAACCTTAATTAGCTTCAACAGTTTGGATGTTAACATTTTCTAAACGTTGAAAATGCTGACCTGACATCTGGTAGGTCTACTTCATGGTACTGCCGCATCTCTAGGCTGATGACTGTCTCCCTCACTTGGCTTTGATGGTGGTATAAATGTGATCTATTTTTTACATTTGACAGCATTTGTTTGGAATGCTCCATGTTTTTCTCATATTTATTCAACACTGAACACAAAACAGCAGCCTACGTAGGCTAAGCCACAATTCAATGACAATAGGTGTTCTATAGAGGTTTGCGAAGAGTTAGAGTGAGTGGACAGCCTTAATCTAATGCTCTCCTCTCGCTTTTCATTTATATCACCTTTACGATATAGTCCTTTCCCTGCTCCGTCTTCCAGCTTGCTGTCTCTGACCAACAACGCAGTGGCTTTGACCGGCCTCATTGAAGCAATCATCTAAATCTCTCTAAAAATCAATTCATATGCTGCTAATTATAGCCTACAGCTAATATCGGCCTACATCAATGCAAATAACTAGCAATGCCAATCAAAACCGATGTTAGTCTAATTATGACTTTAATTCATAAACCTCTGATAATTATGCACTATTTGAACAATTTACAAACAATTTAAAGATTTGGTAACCTCTTCACTTGAGTTGCCTAATGGGTTACACTTAATTCAAGGACATATCTGTTGTGCTTTAGTTCAGCTGAATGATAGCTGCCAGCGAGAAGAAGGGGGAGGAGTTGGGTTATGTTTTGTGCTGCCATCTAATGTTAAAATACAGACTACACAAAGTAATGCAGCTTTAAGTGTAATTTGCACCTATTGTTTTTTGTGTTATTTTCAGCTTTGGAGATACTTGGAGAGAGATTCCTATCAGGCTCTATCTATAGGTACATTTTTAAACCTGGTCAGTCATTTAAGCTCTTGATTGTTGAGCTTCTCCTTGGAGCTCTGTTTGGCGCTGTAACCAGCACAGGTAACGTACTTCAGTAAAAGCAACGCTGTTATAGACATTTAGCTAATAGACTACTTGTAAACACAGCTATTTTATATGTAATCAAATAACAGTTGCACCAAAATGAATACAGTGCAGCCAATAATGTAAATTATAATGTCAGTTACAATATTATAAATGTACATTATGCGTTTAATATTATATTAGATGGCTCTCCAGTTCCCTTTGTTCAGCCAGCATAACACTGTTACTAACTGTATTCATCCATTAAGTTAACACCTTTCTCCGTTCATCGCTGACACACCTACCTAGTGGCCTACACATTTAGGCTGCTACTTTTCATTTTTACTTAACTAGCCTACACTGCAGCTAGGCAGTGTCCAAACAATTCAAGGATTTCCCGAGCCATCTGGGGCAGGTGTACCACCGGTGCAAACGTTTTGCTGTATGGTCTTTGTAATTTTGGCCAATCAGTTTCCATAATATAAACAGAAATATAAAAATGTGTCCTTTTTTTGATTTTCTGCATGTAAATTAGATAAAACTCCTTTTTATTTTGTAAAATAGAACTGTCTGAATCAGAAAGAAATATTACATATTCTGTCTGAACATTAAGGCTTGTTCCTGGGTGTCATCTACAATCTCCCCCTGACATATGAACAAAAAGTAATTGCAGGATGTGTCATTGTTGGTGAGGATATATTTGATAATACTCTTCTTCCATGCTTCTTCAATACATCCTTTGCCTGAAATACATTATCCCTGCCTGTATTAATTATTTTTTTTGTACACAGCTTTCTGTATTATATTTGGAGCTTTTTCCACCTACTTCCGTTGTACGGTCGTGTTGTCATTTCTAAGCATGATGGGCTCCCGCAGCAAGACTTGGCTGATGCTCTTCGCATTGTCTGCTGTCATCACCGGTGCGCTGATAGCTGTCAATTGACCTGTCGCTAAATCTCGCCCCCCTTAGTTATTGTTGCTAACTCGGACAAACATCGGACTAAACTAGCGGAGCTGAATAGAGCAACAGTTGCAGCGGTCAGTGTCAAAACTATATTCCAAAGGCTCTACATCAATTTTGGAGGACATGTTTTTTTGTTTGAAATCGTCAAAAGGGACTTAATTATGCCAATGAGCTACAGCTAGCTAGCAAATTCAAATCTATTTTGTTTGCAAAGTGACACTTTCAGGTTACAGCTATATTAAACCTTATACTGTACATGTAGAGAAAAACACAATTTCTGATGCTGGTCTATGGATTTTTAAATGCAAGTTTTCCGAGTGCAGCTGGCTCATCTGTGTACGATGGGCGGGGCTTAGCGATAGGTACATTTACTCTGATTAATTACATTTTGTCAAATGTCCATAATACATGATGTATTTTATTAGGGGTCCAAGCAGCAGAACTGCAGGAAAACCCTATTACGTTTGTTCAGATTTGTCATTTTCTTTCTTCTCTGCTAAAATAGTTCACCTAGCAAAAACCATAAGTCTAGAAACATGAAACTTCACCATGATCAACTTGAAAATTTGCCAAGAAACATGGCAACAAAGTGTCCCCACTATTTAGAACCCCAAAACTGGGGTACTGTACCTATAACAGCCACTTTTATGTTTTTATACCTATCTCAAAAACTAGGTGTAGACTCAAAATGCTTTCAAAATCTCGATCTTTCACGTCTGCTGAATCTTTGCTCCGCTAGTCTGCTCCAAAAATGTCATGCTTTCTCGTCATCTTCAAAAAATTAAACGTTTAAGCAAAAAAAAAAGAAACAGTCTGAGACCATATTTTTGTCAACAGACATTGATGACAAAAACGTATTAAAATATTTTTTTATAACTGACACACTGTCTAAGTTGTCTCAAATTTGATGGTGTGGCCCATAATAAAACACATACCAAATGTGTTATAGTTTTGTCCATAGGGGGCAATACAACTGACACATCAAAAGAATCACTAAAGTCATACATGAGAAATTTGGTACACTTTGTTATATTGCCTAAGTGCCATTTGGCTGGCTCACCAACATTACCGCCAAACTTAAATTTGGTATGTAGGTTTTTTATGTTAAAAAGGATTGTGAAAAACATTAGCACAAATATCCAAAAGGTGGCGCTACAACATACACATTATCAAAGAAATTAGGCCCGGTCACACAGAGAAACACGTCGCCAGCAGAACCTTTGTTTTCCTATTATACTGGCATGCGCTCTTCTCTTGTATTTATTATACACTTGTATGACATGATTGTTAGATTCTAATCAAAACCTATCCATGAAATACCATTTATTAATAGGCTCTTTCATTTAGATGCAGATATTTCGATTTAAGTGTACTCATTTAGTAATTGTTTATGGTCCCTTAGCACACGGTAAACTAAAATAACAAGACGTTGACTAAGCAATGGAAAAGATACAATAATACTCTATACATAGCAGTAAGGCTGGCATACAGTAATAACCCGCGAGGGGCAACAGAACAAGGATCAACTTAAATACACAGGGGATAATGACATAACGAGACACTTCTACAAGGCAGCATTTGTTTAACAGCTCAGATTGATACAAAATAAGCCATGTATGTTACTCTTTTAAGTGAGATGAACAATAATATGCAAATAGATTTATACATTTATTTTAAAATATATTGATGCTCAATTTAAAGTTGAAATGTCTTTTAACAAACACATATTACCAGAGTAACTACGGTAAACTTACTACTGGCTACGGGGTGAAGAATGTCCACACTAGCAGACATATCATGTGTAGGTAGGCTACCATGACATTGGCTATGTCTATAATTTAGGCCTACCTTTTATAAATCATATTTTTATTCCAAATTCACAATGTTCTTCACAATAGACTTAATAGGTTTTGGGGTTTGCCATGCTGCGTTGGAGTTTGAGTTAATTTGACTTTAATAGGAAAAATAAAAAATTTACTGGATTAGTAAAATAAGAATTAATTGCCTCCAGGGCCTGTGTCAAACATCGAACGTAACATGGAGAATGTTGCCCTTTCCATGGGCTGTAACATAGACCTGCAGGTGCAGCACAGCAGAATAATGTGGAGTGAATTCATGAAACCTTTTATTCAGGTATCTCAGCATTTCCTGGTAAGTATCTCTGTACTGTTGTCCCCATGGTTACATTTGACTGGGCTACAGATTATTTGGTAACAGAACTCCCTGTAGAAGTGATGTCTCCATATGAAGTATTTATGTTGTGTAATTTATTTTTCACTATACAAAATAAATTTGGTAAAAAATGACTTGTTCTTCCAGAATCTTAGAATGGTGCATACATGTAAATATAAATATAAACATTACAGATTACTAAAATAATCCTGTATCCAAGCCCAAACAAAGACAATATTGGTATATTGACAAATATTTCTTATTTATTAATAAGTTATGGATAAATTATATACTGTCTACTAGAAAGAAATGTCCTCTCCTCTGGTCAGGACAATAATGTTGAGTTCCAGATGGAAGCTAAGAGTGTGACTACAGAATTTCAGCTTCTCAGAGATGAACTCATGAATCAGTACAGCTACAGACACTTCCAACAGAAACCAAATGCCACAGTCGATAGTACACAGGAGCAGTATGCTGCCACAACCAAGATGCAGTGTGATGGTGATTTTGGACGTTTTCTGTTTGATTTTCCACATTTATTTATACACACATTGACTTTATTTTAGATCTATTATGTTGCTATGTATAACATCAGTTTGTGCTTTGTTTATAGTGTAGGGTCATAAGTTATTGATCTGTAGATTTTATGAATCCAAATACATTCCACCATAATTATATAATTATATTTATATATACCTTAAATGTGTGTAAAACTCAAAACATTTTTTATATTATACAAATAAAATCAAGAAAAGTACATATATTTAATGTTCTGACATAATTTCACAGATTCTTTGATCAACTTCAATTGCTTTTCTGTAAATTACCAGAGTATTCATTATTGTAGGATTAATTGTTTCACCCCTAATAGTGTAATGTATTCTGAGTCTATTATGCAAGATGACTTAGGAAGTGATATTGCTCTATATTGAAGAGATTTGTAATTAACAAATATGTTTCTGTTTTCCAGCTGTTGTAGAGCAGGGGGTAGATCGCTGTCGAGAATGGTTTCAGGTTAAATGGCAGCAGTGCATGGAGACAGTGAGGGTGCCCATCATTAGCACAATTCTTTGTGCTTCCATGAAATTCCACTCCATTTGTGATGTCATGAAAGGTATGTTACACAAATTATCTCCCTCTCACACACACATTATTCTATTTACATTAACCTACAGCCAGGGGAACGTAAACTAGGTTTATTGGCCGTGTATTGACCAATTCTTATTTCAGTTCAATAAGCAGTGCCAGTCTGTATTTCCCTTTATACAATTCATCTGGATGTAGTTCATTCCCTGCAATCAAGCAAATTAAATCTATTTAGAAAGTACATTATGTTACAATTTGCCTCTGAAAACCATGAGTTCTGCATCTTGTGGGCCCAGTTAAGCTGTTGGAGCCATCATTGTTAATTTAGAAGGTCTGGGTGGAGTTGTTGAGGGAGTTTGGGCCTATGATGAGGATTTAAGATTTATTGCAGTTGAGTGAGAAAGTTATGTTGCATCCCAGATTTCATGTTCGTTAGACAGGTGGCAAGTGTGGAGTGAATTGCTGGGGTGATGGTTTTGGAGTAGAGGTAGAGTTGTGTGTCAACGGCTTTGCAGTGGAAATGGAGGTTATTTCATAACATATCTGATATATAACTCGCATATTCACATGTACACATTGAATATGCGTCCATAATGATTTCTGGAAAATCTTTCATTGCTTTTTTGTGTTAATAAATACATAATTTGAAAATAGCATAACACTCTTGAAAAACGAATCCGTATTTAGTCAAATTTGAACTAATTAACTAATGCAACGTACTTCAGGCAACTAAAGAGCATAACCTTGTAGTTACTGTGACCGACTCCCACCTGAAAGGCTGCGGGACTGATCGACCTGCAAGTTACATTGAGCAAGATGCTCATTGAGCATCAATGATGGGGTACAAAAAGACTGTACTGTTCAGAAAATCTCACCAAAATAGTCAGTAGATCTACAATGTTCTCCGCATTTTGATCTTAGATTGATTGTCATTTTGCAGCATCACATTAATCAGACATTTTTAACACTTCATCCTAAAAGTAATTGTTTTTTAAACCACTCCTTCCTGAAGACATTCAATATTTATTATTGGGCCCTATTTTAACAATCTATGCATATTTGAATGCTGCATTCACGTGATGGTCAGAGGTTCCTACTTCCCACTTGTCTGAGCGAAATGAAATGAAAACACAACGTTCATTCTCTGTAAAACTCCTCTACTCCTTTATATCTGCATGGTACTCAGTGTGGCAAGGTCTAGAGACCAATTTATTTTAAGTTGGTCTTGAACAAACTAGATCAATACCACACCTAAAGGAACTTATCGAGAACTTGGAGAACCTCTATGAGGCTATTTTACTGTATGTGAAACTAATCCAGTGCATCAGTAATGATTTGACCCGATGGTCTATACTCCTGTTGAGTTTAACCCTCGTAATGTCCTCTGGGTCAAAATGACCCAAATCACTAGCTCTTTGTGGCAGGTAGCAGGCGCTAAACCTAATTCTACAGCTTACACACACATATGATGTGCACGGCTGGCACAACAAGGTGTGTGTTTTAAAACTGAGGCCAACAGGAGGGTTAAAAGGAACAAAAAAACAACATAAATACATAAATAAATAATTAGTAAATAAATAAATACACAGCAATGCCAATTGAAAAACACACAAACCATACACAATCAGATGGCGCCACCGTGTGGCCAAGTACTATATTTCTGAGTACATTACAAGGGTTAATAGGCCGCATTAAGTGTACACATGAACGTCTTGCCCAGACTGATTTATTTATTTCAGATGTTACCTTTCAAAGTTCTTAACTCCACTTCTGATAAATTGGATAAATTGATATCTCTCAGCACAAAAATAGTGCTTTTAAAACCCGAGGACAGCGAGAAGGTTGATATGGGCTTTTGTTTTTGGATATTTACAACTAAAACATTTTCTGGCTACACACAGAATGGTACAAACTAGTCAAATCTACCATAATTGAAAATGATCTGATCGACTTACAAGCAGAAAATGGATGAAAGAAAGTAATTGGTAAATTATACCAAACATTATGTCCATGAGCATAGAGAACTTAAAGCAAAGATGGGAATCGGAAATAAATGTTTAGAAGAAAGGATACCTGGAAAGTAATTTGTGCAGAAGGACCTCTAGTGACAAATTCAAACACATGGAGAATTTAAATGGAAAATAATCACCTGATATTTCCGATCACCAGATAGTGTCAAAGATGAGTCCAAATAACACCAGCTCATGCTGGACGAACTGTGGAGCACAAATGATAAAGCTTCATGTCCAAAGCTAAATATTTCTGGAAAGAAGTTTTAGACGCACTCGAGTGTTTCACCAACATCTCCCACAAGACCCTATGGTGGTACTATAAGGAGTAATACAAGACAGCCTAGAAGAGAGGTCTAAAAAATTACTACTAGGAATACTGTTAGAGAAAAGAATTCAGCTCTGAGTCCAGTTGTCTCACTTGAATATATTTAATAATGCTTGGCCAAAGAGAAAGCAACATACAGCATGCCATGTAATATGCTTCTGAGGTACAAGAGATATATTAACAGGCTTTATACTATAAAAAAAGGAGGGGTGGCTACTGCGAACCTTTTTGAAGTGATAAGCATGAGGTGGCAATTTACAATGACAGTAAAATGGATTCTTTACAATGGTGTAATGAACCTACATACGAATTTTGGGTTTTATTAAATTATACATTTTCATAATTATGGATAAGTGGGGCACCATTAACAATTTAGCATCTATGATTATTAATACATAATATTACAAAATATGCTTGTTATCAAAATTAATCATCAATCGGATTTTATGAATTTTTTACGATATAGGGACCAAAGTTTCTGTTACACGAACAATAGCAACCACTGTTTATTATAAAATCATAGATTTATTAAAGCACTCAAAAGTTATTATGTGGCATGCATAATTCTGATTATACTGTGGTTACATGTTGCATAATGATTATACCCTAACTAAAACATATAAAAACTGTACACATTCACGTGAGATCCTCTCAAAACATAGAAATGCACAATAAAGGAATTAAATCCTTCATCAACCTTCATGAATATTAACATTTGAACAATGGAAAGTTGTTTCATCCAGCTGTCTACACTGAACACTTATCTGACTATGGCTAAACAACTAACCTACTGCTGCCTTAGTTTAGCTTAGTTAGCTCCTTCTAGCCTAGCCTAGCCTATGTTATGATAGCTCCTAACCTATGTTATCTTCAGCCGCGTGGCAGAGAGGGAAGAAAAAGATTGTACACCTGGCTTGGCACAATATCAGACACACTTCCCTTTCCGGTTGGCGTCCTGGTGGTGACATGGTGACATGGTGAGCAGTGAGGGCCTTCATTGGCTCCGTGGCAATGACGTGGCCATTGGTTGGGTTGAGGCTTAGCCTAGGTAAGACGACCCCTGGCCTTCTCGATGTTGATGAGGTGTTTCCTCTGATTGGTCGGTGAGTAGGCGGAGCTCCCATGGCTGTGGGGATTGAGAAACTGTCAGCGGGGGTGGTCGGGTAGATACATCGTCTGGCTCACACCTGTAGATGACGTAGGTCTGCTGTCTGGTGGTGAAGACAGGGATCGCAGTTCTGCTGCGAGGCTGAGCTGTACACACCCTCGTGTTGTGTCAGATTTTACTTTTGTTGGAGGGCTGGTCCTTAGATGAAACTTTGAAACGTGGTATTTTCCGATTGCTCTTGCTGCAGGAGAGGCTATTGTTTCTTGTACTGGCCCTTGGGCGTACTGGTTAGCTGGCACTTGTATCCGTGGATCACAGCTTTAGGGTTTGTGGAGGTTCAAAGTCTTTGATTTGACGGCATCGTTGATTACCTGAATATGCTATTTCTGGAATTAACCAATTTTACAATATTCAAATGCTAAAGACACAGCGATCAACATAAACGCAGTTAAAATTGCATCAGTTTGACATCAGACATGGGCATATAGCATTATTGTATGGTATCTATACCTTAATTACATGGGTACTTATACTGTACAGTATATTTTAATAGGCGTGTATACCTATTTATGCTGTATAATATAGATCTACATTGCACATTCCACCAGGGCCATAAACGTGTGTACGTGTGTCTCCAGTATGGAGGCAAGGATAAATACATTCAATGCTCAAATTATGAGTTTAGAATGAAATTGTTTAATGCGTGTGACCAAAGGAACACTACAATCGTAATCAATCAGGATACAACAGGATACCAACAATGAAAGACACATGGCAGTGGGGGTTACAGTATTGAGATAACAAGGGGAACTTGTCACGGTCTGGCTTCGCCCATATCTGTCTTGTATGGTGTTGTTGTTGTTGGTTCGTTGTTTCCTGTCGCTGTGTTACGTGCCTGTGAGTAGGTGCCCTTTATTTAAATAAATCCCCTGTAACCTGCCTTCTTGTCGTGCGTTTGGGTCCTTCCCACCTGCATATCGTGACAAATCTAGATCAAAGGTAGATTTGGT
This sequence comes from Aphredoderus sayanus, assembly GCA_027564795.1. Classification (NCBI taxonomy): domain Eukaryota; kingdom Metazoa; phylum Chordata; class Actinopteri; order Percopsiformes; family Aphredoderidae; genus Aphredoderus; species Aphredoderus sayanus. The sequence continues at coordinate 12,335 of JAODUG010076170.1, forward strand.
CAACATCTGGTCATCATTGTTCTGTTCCCAGGCAAGGGTCTTTATGTCAATCGGTCATGGGGAAAAGATATGTTAAAGGGACAGGCAAGGAAAATCAGTCAATTTAGTTTTAAGTAGTCATTAAAGGTTATACAGGTTTAATATAAACCTCAGTAAACTATCCAAATCATATTCCAATGAAATATTACCTTATATTGCTATTTGTGTGGCGATTTTTCTGGGAGGAGTTAAACGTTTATCGCTCCGCTGTACGCGTCACTGGGTACACAGCTTTTCAGATTATATAAACCTTCCAGTCACACTAAAACGGCCTCTATGCATCCAAGTCTGACAGCTGCGTTGCGTTTTGAAAATAGTTGTTACCGTTTTTTGAGAAGTTGTTAGTATTTGCATTGTTACATACAGTACTTGTTTGAATCCCTTATTCAAAAAGTACTCTGACATAGTTATTTTTTTCTTAATTCTGTATTATAAAACTACTTCTCGTGCCACCTGTATAACGGTAGCGGAGCTAGCTACTGGTAGCATTTATTAGCCGATGTAGCCACCATCAAAGCAACTGCGTGTCGCTGGGAGGAACCCAGGATGTTCCAGGATGCGCAAAGAGACCAGGTACTGTATAGTGAGATTATATAGTATTCCAAAAAATAAACTACTAAAGAATATGTGGGTTGCTTTTCTGTCCAGCCATGGATATAATTGTCCCATAAACACACGCACGAGCATGAGCAGCGACTATCTT
>JAODUG010076181.1:0-13074 GCA_027564795.1 Aphredoderus sayanus
GTTTAGCGCCTTCTATCTGCCACAAAAGCTAGTGATTTGGGTCATTCTGACCCGGAGTACATTACAAGGGTTAAATGTTGCGCCCCTGTGGAACTCTCTACATGGGCCTGCTAATAAGTATTTAATATAAAGAGAATAAATATAAAGTTTAAAAAATCCGCACAAAATACAAAAACGCTATGTGGTCTAGCACGAAATATCAGGGCCATGCATATCAGAGCAGCATGGCCCTGATATGCCGTGCTAGAGCACAGTGGCTGTCAATATGTTGCAACATGAACACAGACACAGCGAATTATAGCAATCCACATTTGTGACTGTCAATAGCAAGAGAACTAAACTGTCAGTTCTATTGATTCTCTATCTCTCTCTCTATCTCTCTCTTTCTCTCTCTGCTATACATTATATAAACAGCAATTTGTTAATATGCTAGGAAGGTTAAGTGGTAAAGTTATCAGAACTTATTGTTTAAGGCAACATGTAATTTTGGACAGATTTCAAGTTAACATTCCTTTTTAGTTAGTGCTGTTCTTGTTTTCTTTTTTCCAAACATAACTTTACTGGCTATAAGGGTGGGAGTGGTGTAGAATGGCAAAACTATTGGTTACACTCCAGAAATTATGTCACACCTACAGTATGGCAAAATATGTCTGTCTTGTTTTATAGCATGACATATTTGAGTGAGGGCTACATTTGATGTTAATTCCTACTTAGTACAGCCTTTTCAGGTTCCAGACAACATACTGTATAACTGACCACACAACTGGAAGAATGACAGTTTGACCAGAGGGGACCTTTAAGACTGTACTGCCAAACAGGAATTATGTAATCCTTTCAGTGCAAGGAAACAGTCAACACAAACTTCCTGTACTACATTGTTGTTTAAAATAACCATGTAACATCACTTTACATCAAGTGAAACATTATGACTGTTAATTACATTAAACATAATTATTTTGAAATATTTTTGGTTAAACTTGCCACCTCATCCTGTATAGTGTCATTATTACAGGCATCTATTTGTTAAGTACAAGTGTGTTGGTTCTAATGGAATAACCTTTCAGTGACTTTTAGTTAATTGGGAATCACAATCCACAAATCGGGAGATAAAGGGAACTGGTGTAACCAAGAGCGTATTCAGGCGTTTTCATTATAGAACACATTACAATCGATCTGTTCTCGCAGTTTTTACAGATACCTGCTCTTATGAGACTACAAATCCTTAACCTTCATCTAGTGCTTGCCCTATCACTTCAAATGACCTAGGTAGATCACAGTGTTATCGTGATAATCATTACTATTGGATTAACCTTATCGATGGTGTTGTCAGTGGTTGACTAGGGAATTGTCCGCAGGACCTCCTCCGCAGGACACTTCACATCTGATGTTGTCCTCCACTGAACCTATTTGTCAGATACTGACCTTGCACTCATAATGTCTATAGTCACTGTCAAGCAGCTGTAAGTAATAATATGTGTGACACTGTATTGGTCCCCTAAGACCAATTCCTTTTTCTCTTGCCTAGCCCTGGGAGGCCAGAAGACACAGGTTCTGTTATAACATCGCCCTGGAGCAGGTAGGAATTTACTGCCTTGCTCCAAGACACTGTAGCAGGGTAGATGCTTACTGACAAGCTAAGTCTTTGCTCGATCTCAATTCTCACAAGACATCACCGCTGTCCACTTCCATTGTTTATGTTCTGCAGTCAAGTTGTGAACGTTTTCCTGATGAAAATTATAACTATTTTGAAGATATCTCTGCATATCCTGCAAAGCTGGTTGTCTAAAAGTTGGGCTTTTGGATAATGTTTTCGAGTACGTACAGTATACTAGCAGTATACAATATAACAGAATGTAGTTTTTAAGTAAATTTTTACTGTTTTGCAATGCTGATTATATCCCACAAGGAAGCTACAGTATACTCAATGCAGTGCAACCTGTTTTAGTTGTTGAATATCACTGACCAATGCTAAATATTAATGTTAAGAAGAATATACGGTAATCAATGATCTACATCTATGTAGCGTTTAAAATACAGACAACAGACCCTGTTCATTTAGCTTTATTCTGATTCAGTTAGATTGTTTGAATGAATGTGTTCGTTAACATGCTTGGTTGCAGTCATTGTTTTGTACATTAAGTCTGATGCTGTTCTTTTGGCAGGGAGAATTTCTTTTTTCTTTTCTTTTTTTTGTTCATTTGTATGTTTTTGGTTATTTATTTAAACATATTTTAACACATTTATTTAATGAAAACATCGTTGTCAGCAATTTCGTGTAGCTTTTTCCTCCTCCCCCATCCTTTTAGAGTAAAGGCTAACTCAGCATACCTCCAGGCTGGCTGCAGAATGAAGGAGTGAAAGAGACCTAAAGATTACAAACACACACACACACACCCGCTGCATATGTCATACTCCAGTCACCCACCACTGAACCGGAGATACATTGTCCATCTGTGTCTGTCTTTAGATGAATGTGCTCAGACAGGGACAGTCTATGTTTGAGGAGCTCTGGAGGATGGATGAAATCAAAGGTGCTGCAGCACCTCCTGCAATCCACCACTAACCCAAAGCGTTTGGGAGATGAGAGAGGGGAAGGGGGGGGTGTAGGGGGAGAGAGGTGAAGAGAAGAGCAGGATATGGCAGTCTAGTTGTTCTGCTTTTATCTCGACTCTGATAAAAACTTCTTTCCAGACTGACCTAAAAAGTCAGCCAGTGGAAACTTCAGAGAGTGCGAGTGAGTTTCACCGACGCTCTTTACACCCATCCTGGGAAGAAGAGGAGGAGGAGAGGAGACACATTTATATGAATAGAACAGAGGCACTAAAACAAGAAATAAATGAAGCTCGCACGGAACCGCATGCTAGCACTTTTATGTTTTCACTTGTCATTGCACGTATGGACAAAAAAACACATTTAAGCACCACCCCTTCTCACGATCTATGTACGGCCTCCGTTATCTGCTAAGGGTCAGGGGGAGGTTGTTACTAGCTGAGGCCAGTCCTGGCTGGTATTACAATGCCACAGGAAGCTGCCAGACGCAGTGGTGAAATGTGCCTGCACCACCCGTCTGGGACAGACCAAAACAAAAAAACAGGGATTTAAAAATAACCTGTCCGGGGCTGGCGTTCCACGGCTCCTGCAGAGACAGGAAATAAGCAACTGACAGTGAGCCAGGGACAGACCAAGGTGGGGGCTAATTGATCATAATGGCATTGCTGAAGTGTTTTTGACATGATGCTAACTCCACTTTTAGTTGTGTCAGTATGTTCAGCATGTTTGTGTTTGTGGTTGAGGTGGTGTCTGAAGAAAACGCATTGTCCTGTTTGTGGTTTGGATTTCACTTTGCCTCTGTCTTTTCTGTGTGTGTGTGTGTGTGTGTGTGTGTGTGTGTGTGTGTGTGTGTGTGTGTGTGTGTGTGTGTGTGTGTGTGTGTGTGCGCATCTTCTAGAGTGCAGCAGCTGCTCCCAGCCCTGTCCTTGGGAATCTTCCCCCAGGAGAAGGAATGCCGGTAGGGCCAGTCCCCCCAGGATTCTTCCAGGTACACACACACACACACACACTGCAGAAAGATGGCTATGGCAAGACACTCTAACATATAAAAACAACAGGGTCACATGTCACACTGTGGCACATATATCACCCATGCATGTGCTTAGGCCAGAACTGCTCTTACTTTAGGCATTGTGTGTGTGGGTGTGTGCGCGTGTATGTGTCTGATATTTTGTGTGTGTGTAAATGTGACTGATGCTGAGACGCACAGTAGGGTCCTACTTGATCTCTGCTTCCCTCCTCAAGGAGCAGGCTTGCACTTCGATTACCTGTCGTTAGCAGTCAAACACACTGCTTCATTTCTGACAGAGATCAATAGCCTTCATGGCCATTCCTCAGCTCAGCTTTCAGAAACTCCAACATGAGTCCATACAGCCTTGTTACCCTCACCCGCCCACCACTGAACATCAATTTGTTGTTAGAAGAAGATATCTTGTCGAGACCTGTCAGGCACTGAAGCACAACACCCTCATTCACATTCAAGAGATGGATAAGAAGTCATTCTACCATTAGCTACATACTATATAACTGGATGGGCAAATATATTCACAATGCTGCCTTTTTCATTCATTCACTCATTCTCAATAGTTTTCACTTATACACATTTAATACTACCTCTATTCTGAAAATTGTACTTGCACCCCAGATGATCCACTCATCAGTCCATCTATTCATGCTGTTAACATCCATCTTTCCATTACTTCATCTATTCATTCATTCCATTATTCATCTACCTGCTCACTCATTACAAAACTCATTTATTCGCGAACTTTCATCGATTCTTAAGCGCCTTCGCTTGTTCAACAGGATGTAATAACTTTTTGAAATATTAGGGCCCTTAATTAGTACTAAAAATATTTCAGCCACTTTTCATCATGATTCTCCTTGTTCCGTTGTAATATTTTAACACCATCGATTTTGGTACTATTTTGTAGTGTAAAAAAAAAATGTAGGTCTCTCGAAAAGTACGGAGCTATTGCTCTCTAGTGGCTGTTTATGTTACTACAGCATGGTTTTATTTGAGCTCAAACACTGCTGTAGCCTATGTCTGTCTGTCTGTGAATATACTTTTTAAATGTATTTTAGACACACAAAAAAAACAAAGCATTAGCTTTGTGCATTGAAATAATGTTAATAATTCTCCCTTCTTTCATTTACCCTGTACCAAACAGTGTGAGCTCTGGCCTTTGCTGTCTGTCATTGAATTTGTGAACAATGACCTGTGCCCAAAAACACTGGTTATTTTATGTGTTTATTATGGCTGTACATACTGTATCGCCCCCATGCATTTTGAATTCATTAGCAGTGCCCACTCTATATGTAAATATTTATACAGAATGTCACCAAATATATACAAATATGTAACCAGAATATGTGCATACATTATACTGTATTTTAATTGTATTTTTAACATTTACTTTTACTACGTTTTTTAGCCATTTATGTCACCTCGTTACCCTGGAGGGCCCCGGCCACCCCTCAGATTACCCAATCAGGTAAGAGTAACGCTGACACCTTCAGGTAGCAGATGGACATACACGGAACACAAACAGGATAAAATGAAAATACATAAGACAGTGTTATTACACTTCTCGTTAAAAAGGTGGGATGACTCGGTAGTTGCATTGAAAAGTATGTAGACTTGTAGAATGGCAATGTTTAGAGTGAAGCCCAACACATACCGGCTGCAGCATGCATTAAGTGACGCCCCTAGCACCAATAGGAAGCGTCGTGCTGCAGTGTGTCAACAGGCAAAGACCACACACTGCAGGTCAACTAGTGCGAGTCAACTGGAGGAAATTCCATTGGTGAGATGCCTGTTGTAGTTGTCTGTATAAAAATATATATATATATAATCTGAGCAGTGATATTGTTTTGATCGCAGAAGATATAGTTGGTAGGCCACCAGTACCAGTTGCTTTCTCACTACATATAGCCTTAAAATAGCCACATATTTATGTATGCATCCAGTATTTATTTTATTTATTATTAAAATTGGAATCTCTGGATATTTCTCGACATCAACAATCAATCTAACCTAATCCATTGGTCAAACGACAGATGGCGACAAGCAAGAGGAGTGGAGAAAAAGTCGAGCTACAACGGAAGCAGAGAAGAAGAGCTGCAACAGTAGCGGGGATATACAAAACTGTTTTTCAAGAGCGTCGGCGCTAGGGAATAGAACATTGTGTGGCTAGGCTACGTACAATCCTAACCCTCTGTGGGGGTTGTACATAGAAAACAATAGGGGCGGCTATCTTGACGTGCGTCAGCCGCCGCCGGTGTGCGCTGGGCTTTAGGATAATGAGAAGCTGACGGTAGTGGTTATGTCTCCTACATAGGGACTTGGTGGAGTTCCTGGCAGCCAGCCTATGTTACCCAGTGGGATCGACCCTACAAGACAGCAAGGTACACACAGACACACACACACATACACACAGCGCAGTACCAGCTTACTGAGACTCTTTTCCCTTTATCAGGGCATCCCAACATGGGCGGGCCTATGCAGCGGATGACCCCACCCAGAGGCATGGTTCCTCTTGGACCTCAAGTATGTGACTGGATTATTTCTGAGCCATAGTAAAACCTTGTGAATGTATTGTACTGTGCATAAATGCTGTTCTTAACCCTCCAGTTGTCCTCCGGGTCAAACTGACCCAATGCACTAGCTCTTTGTGGCAGACAGAAGGCTCCCATTCTATTTCTACAGCTTACACAGACATATGATGTGCACTTCTAGCACAACAAGGTGTGAGTTTAAAACCAGAGGACAACAGGAGGGTTAAAAGGCACACAAAAACAAACAAATACATTAAAAAAATAATAATAAAGAAATAAACACAGACAGCACTGACAATATAAAGAACTACACAATCATACACGCTGACATTTGGCAGGCTGGATGAAGCGCAACACAGCTGGGCAGTAAGCAGTATTAAAGGAACAACAAGCAGGTTTCCACTATTTGCCTGTCAGTGTCTGGTGAAGTGTTTCAGTCAGCTCTTTGCTACAAGAGACAATGGGGCTTATGGGAAATGCAAATACAGTGAGGACATTTGCATAAATGTAACTTCAGGAAATGTGTTTTCCGCAGTGTTAGCTAATAACACACACAATCTTTTACTACTAAATAAAAAATATGAATAGTGCTTTTAATAGTAACTTAAAGGTCCACTAAGCAATGTTTATGACTAAAAACAAAACCAAAACTTAATGCAATCTTTAATGAAATTATTCAATGTGTTTGTTTAATTTGTTTGCTAAGGACACTACAAATCTCTAACTACTTAAAAAAAAAAAAAAAAGATGAATAGTGCCTCTAGTAATTACGGAAAGATCAACTACAATGTTTAAGACCAAAAGCACATATATAATACTTAATGTGTAAATCTTTATCTTTAATTCGGTTATTAAATTAATTTTACAGAACAAGCTATTTTTAACTTCAGGTCACTGGTAGCTGGAAGATACAGTAGAGTTTACCATTAGCACAGCTGCTACAACTGTCCCAGTACTGTACTGTCATTATTAGTACTGTCATTATCCAATCAAAGATCCACTGCTTGTTTGTTATTTTGTGGAGGGGGGACTGCTTGTTGGCCCTTTAATGAAAGCAGCTACCAATTGGATAACAGTGACAATGGACTCCTTGTTAGAATATACAGTATGCCAGTGTTTTACTGTGGTCGAGAGACATTGAGAGAAACTAGTGGGGGAAGGTGGGTTGGGGGGGTGGAGAGAAAGAGGCTGTCTTATTAACCCTTGTAATGTACTCAGAAATCTCATATTTGGCCACACGGCGGCGCCATCTGGTTGTGTATGATTTGTGTGTTTTTAACCCTCGTAATGTCCTCTGGGTCCAAATGACCCAAATCACTAGCTCTTTGTGGCAGATAGAAGGCACTAAGCCTAATTCTACAGCTTACAGACATATGATGTGCACTGCTGGCACAGCAAGATATGACTTTGAAACCCGAGGACAACAAGAGGGTTAAACGGCGCAAAAAAGCAGCACAATTACATAAAGAAATAATTAATAAATTAATAAAGACAGACAGTAAGGGCAATTGAAAAACACACAAATCATACACAATCAGATGGCGCCGCCGTGTGGCTAAATACAATATTTCTGAGTACATTACGAGGGTTAAATTGGCATTGCTGTGTGTATTAATTTCTTTATTAATTATTTCTTTATGTATTTGTGTTGTTTCATGTGCCTTTTAACCCTCCTGTTTTCCTCGGGTTTCAAACACACACCTTGTTGTGCCTGCAGTGCACATCATATGTCTGTGTATGCTATAAAGTTAGGTTTAGTGCCCTCTATCTGCCACAAAGAGCTAGTGATTTGGGTCATTATGACCCAAAGGACATTACGAGGGTTAATTGATTTACAATATTGCTTGATTGACTGTTTTATATTTCAGAACTATGGTGGAGGGATGAGACCACCTCTCAACACTCTGGTGGGTCCTGGGATGCCTGGCATGAGCATGTGAGTGCTACACACATACGCAAACACACACACACACACACGCACACACATACACACACACAAGTACTGTACACAATCCAAGCATACTGTAGAGGAATATACCGAACGGATTAAAACAGACTCCTGGACTTTCCATAGCATGAGTGTGTTGTGAACACAAGAACACAACAGCAGTAGCTGCAGCCAGTCACTTGTGTCCTGAATTACAACCGTACGCGGTGTTCTTGGCTCTCAGCTGAGAGCTGTCGTACCGCCCTTGTTCTCTTCTCTCTATCTCTGCTCTCCTCTGTGTCTGTTGCCTCTCTGGCAGTGGAAAGGCTTGTTGATGCCAACTTTGCTCAAATGAACAAAGCAACAAAGACTCTGGCTAAAAATGGTGTGTGTGTGTGTGTGTGTGTGTGTGTGTGTGTGTGTGTGCGTGTGGGTGTGTTTGTGTATTACCCAGGGGGCCTGGTGGAGGGAGACCCTGGCCTAATCCTCCAAATGCCAATTCTGTAAGTATCAACACACAGTAAACATAAAAAGAAACACATTGCCATGTTCTCATATAATTTACTTCTTCAATAGATTCCCTACTCTTCTGCATCACCTGGAAGTTATGTGGTATGTACTGTACAGCATGTTGTAATATCTGCTTACTGTCCAGGCAAGACCAAACGCTTGAGTGACTCTCAGATACTTAACTGTCTCTGTACTGGACCAGAGACTTGCCCACTCAGCACTTACTGTAGGGTTCCTCCCTTTTGAGGCCTAGCTTTCCCAATGAGTGCTAAAGGCATTCATTGAACCACACATTTCCTCCCCAGCTCACTGTTTACCTTTGAATGAGAAGCGTGGAGAACAGTGTGAGCCTCTGAACTCTGTAGGGAGGAGTGCTAGAGAACAGTGTGTGCCTAGGAGCTCTGTAGGGAGGAGGGGTAGAGAACAGTGAGAACTGTCAGGGGAGGTAAGGGCCATGCAATTCAAGTTTCAAACCAATGTTTTTGTAAATTTGGTTTTCCACCACAAGGCAGTTTAGCATACAGGGAGTGGTGGTTAGTTGGTGACCTTTGGTGGCTGTTGTCCTTAATTATATCATAATATGCCACCAGATGGCACCATCATATTGTGTATGATTTTGTGGTTCTCTTTATTGTCATTGCTGTGTGTATTTAATTCTTTATTAATTGTTTTTTTTATGTATTTATGTTGTTTTTTTGTGCCTTTGAACCCTGCTGTTGTCCTCGGGTTTCAAACAAGCAATTTGTTGTCCCAGTAGTGCACATCATATGTCTGTGTAAGCTGTAGAATTAGGTTTAGCGCCTTCTATCTGCCACAAAACCTGTAAAAAACCTGACATCAACACAATTCTCCTCCCAGGGACCACCTGGAGGTGGAGGACCCCCGGGCACCCCCATTATGCCCAGTCCAGCAGGTCTGTGCCTCTGTATGTGTATGTATAGAAGAATACCTTTAAGCATATATGTACACTGCATGGTTTCCCACTTAGGGAACCACTGATGTACAATGTGCATCCATCCTATCATACCCGTGATTTCTAAAATTGTACTGTACTATACTTGTATGCTAACCTAGAGTTCATGTTTTCCTACCCTGTTTATACTACACAGACTCCACCAATTCTGGGGACACCATGTACACAATGATCAACGCTGTTCCTTCTGGCGGGAACCGGCCAAATGTGAGACAAAATTACTTTTTTTTTAATTTGATTTATGTCCAGTTCACTTCTTTTGATGTAAGGAAATATGCATGTGCATAGGTGTGCATGCAGCCAATTGTGGGTAACATGCTACTATATATATATATATATATATATATATATATATATATATATATCCCTTGTAATGTACTCAAAAATCTCCATATAATAAAGAAATAAATACACTTAGCAATGACAATTGAAAAACACACAAATCATACACAATCAGATGGCGCCGCAAGGTGGCCAAATATAAGATTTTTGAGTGCATTACGAGGTTAACAAAGTACTTGGGAAATGGGTAGCATTTCTGGTTTTGAGTGGTAATACTATTGCATTTTAAAACACATCTTGCTACATACTTCATATTTTGATGTTCTCCACAGTTCCCTATGGGACCAGGAGGTGACGGTCCATTGGGTGGAATGGCGGGAATGGAGCCTCATCACATGAATGGATCATTAGGTAACAACTAGCATGAATGGGTTATAGTACATGAAGTCCATCTGTTTATTTATTGTCATTTGAATAAACTGAGACCATAAACACCTGCTAGCTTTCACATTTTACTTGGATATCGCTACAATGTTGTTTTTTTTATGGTCCTTTTCCTAGGGTCTGGTGATATAGACAGTCTGCCTAAGGTAAGATACTGTAAGGCATTTCCTTTCACCTACTTGCTTGTATCTGTTTAATAAGTATGTGGGTGTGTGTTGTATAATTAGTGTTGTAAATTCTGCAGAATTCTCCTGGAAACCTCAGTATGAGTAACCAGCCTGGAACCCCCAGAGAGGACGGAGAGATGGGAGGAAACTTCCTGAACCCTTTCCAGAACGAGAGTGTGAGTTCCTGGTCCGGCCCCTACATTGTGGGTCGAATAATAACTGATTATGTCGATTAGTTTTCTTTTCTGGTCTAGCAGTTAGTGCCTCTCTTCACATACACATACAGTATGGTACTTTAACTTTTGTCAGAAGTAAATTTTGTCTGTTCTTTGTTGGTGTTTTTTCTGCAGTATTCTCCGAATATGACGATGAGTGTGTGATGGTTTCGGGAAATGTTGGGCGGTCAGTTGTGGGTCAGTGAAATGCAAAGAGACAGGAAGTGATGACATCTAGGCCAGTGACTCTTCTTCTGCGTAACCAACCAGGACAAATGCCCCCCCCTGTTGACCCCATTGTTCTGGTCCCTCCTGGTTTCAGTCTGCGTCTCATTCACCCATTTCTTCTCCTGTCAAAGTGGTGGCGACGGCATTCAAAGGCTTTTCCTCAGCAACTCATGACCAAGTAGTCTAGAGACTGTATAAAGGACCTAACAACCAGTAGGAAAGCCATCTGTGTATTGACATTCTGTATGTTTGACTGTTTTCATATATTCTGATGTGCAGATACATCCAACCATTTTATCATCAGATAAATAGTCAAACCTCTCATGTAAAGAGAAGGCCAGCACCTGAATTTCCCTAAAATGAATGTAAGGAATAGAGAAGATGGAGACACTTTTCACAGATGACAAACTTTAATACAGTGGACAACAGTCACGGAAAGCCAACTTTTCCTTTAATCTTTTTTTAGGTGGACAAGAGATGACATTATTTTTTGGTGTATCAAAGCTACGTCTGCCGTGTCATATCAGAGAAAGATCACAGCTACACCATACACATTTTAGATTAGATCAGGTATTGTCAAGTATATTTTTACATACTGTAACAGGTGTCCTATCTCATTTAGAGATAGGGCTTTCACTCCACTATGCAGTTAAGTGAGACTAGAAAGAAAATATACAGAGATACTTTAGAAAGTATTTCTATATATTTTTACATTATTATTATTATTAGTAGTAGTAGTAGAGGTATTATTATTATTATTATTATATTACAAAGAGGCTGTGTTGAACAGCTCTTTGTGTTTTAGTGTTGATTTAAAAATAGGTCAAATTAACCAGGCTTGCAAGCTTAAAAAAATTATGTGTGTATCTCTCACTCAGATTCTTTCACAACCAAACGTAGACTTCCGGTCAATCTAGAAGTTTGTGTTTAAAATTGACGGGGGAGAGTGAGAAAAGCATTTAAAGGTCAACATATGACACATCCTCTTACAGTAATGCAGATTTTTTTTTTTTACAGAGCAGAAGCAACAATATTGTTGGCTTTGCTGTACAGCTTATTATCATATTAGCTCTTGATCGAAGATCAATGTAATGTTTTCTTTTTGCCTACTGCTGTACATCAACTGAGTGGAAAGTAAATGAATTAAAATTATATAACATACTGTAGCACACCGTATACCATGAGCTGTGGTCTATTTCAGAGAAAGAGAGAGGTAGTCATTACACCACAAACAAGTACATACTGGTCCTGTGCTCTTAATTTATTCTGTCATCCGGATAAACTGTGATTTCGTTGTGATTTGTGAAGAAGAGTTAGTTGGTATAGAGAGGTAAAATTGCTTTGTTTTTAACAATGTTTTAAATCTTTTTCACTGCCCAATATGTATTATTATGTATAAAAGGACATTATGCTTGTTAACATTTTCCTTGATTCTGTTGCAGTTCACAGTGTAGCTCCTGTCTTATATGTGTAGCCTATTTGATATTATGATTATTATTTAAAATAAAGAATTAGTATAAGGGAGGTATGGCCACTGTATCACAACCAAACAGAGATTGTGTTTACCTGTTAGTTTGAAGCCATAGTGGACACAACTTCTTGCATTTGTAAATTTACATTGCACATTTTTTCCTGTTTTGTTGCAGTATGTGAGATTACATTTGTGATGTGTTCTCTCTTTTTAATTTGTACCTTGTACTGTTTTTTGTAAATATGCCGAGAAGTACTACATGGATTTTGAATATGCTGGTATAAAAAGCTTCTCTTCCCTTAATCTTAGTGTCAACTCTTATTTGTGAAACCTGTATAATGGTACAATATGCATTGAATGTGTTAGGGTCTTTGCAAACCTCTCCACACCATGGACTACCTAAATTATATAGCGTATATAAGAGAAAACTCATACTTCCATCCATCAGTCCAGGGCAGATTTCTGTAACTGAATTACCTGTGATAGTACTTTGATACAAATCTGTTCTGGTTGTATTTTGGTTGCCAGAAGTCATGTCATTGATGTGCATTAACGGTTGCCACACATACTGTATTACAGCATGGTCATCTTCATCTCCATAGCAGCTTTAGAAAACTACTGTAACCCAAATCGAAGCATCTGTTTTTCTGTAGTAATAATGTTGTCTACACTGACCAGTAATACATTACCACAGTGTTAAAGCAAAAAAAAAAAAAAAAAAAAAAAAAAAAAAAATATAAATATAAATA